>BBXU01001160.1:0-33018 GCA_001598975.1 Parachlorella kessleri | reverse complement strand
AAGTATAGAGTGTCGGGCATCAGGACCCCCCCCCTCCCCACCAGGCATGCTGGCCAGCTTGGCTTGGCAGTAAGGCTGGTGTACCAGTGCATTTTTGTAGGTGTACCTTGACAGCACCATGCAGCTTGTGAGAGAGCCTGGGCAGCAGGCGCAACATGAGGTGTCGCCTGCAGCGTGAATCGCCCCCCCCCCCCCCCACCCCACACACACACCTCCCCCTCTTTCAATAGTGGCCCCCAACCCGACTGCTGCAGCCCGGCATTCTTCCCTCGGAGGACTTTCACCTCCTTACGATCATGATTTGCATGGGCACCTGGACAGACACACCTGCGGACACCCACACCGCCCTGCTGGCTTCCCCCTTCCTTGCCTGCAGCCTGGCGAGATCCCCGACGACACCTTTGCTGCCCCAGACATGGAGTGTGTGGATCCGCTGCCCGACAACTCCCTCCCCGCCAGCCGCAGCAGCCTGCTGGCCTCCTTCCGTCGGACCCTGCCCAACGTCCACCACGGGGACGCACGCTATGACCGCTTCGCCCATGCGCACGGCAGGCGCCACCACACCAGCGAGGAGTACGAAGCCCGGAGGCAGGTGCGCTGGTGTTTGTGTGGGGGGGATGGGGGGGGGTGGGGGGGGGGGTTGTTGAGGGTGAGGGGCGCTGGGGAAGTGTTGGTGGTGGTGGCCCTGGGCCATGCGAGAAGAGGAGAGGTAGTGGTCAGATGTGGTGACAGGCCTGGTAGTTTCTGATGCTGCTGCGGGGCCATGGAGCCTTGGTGAGGCGGTTGTGCCTATGATTCTGTTCAAGCCTTGAGGTCCGCGCATTGAATCCCGCGGTCGGCTGGACCCGTATGGCGGGGAGCGTATCCCTGTCAAACACCCTTTAAGTCTGGTGGAGGTGCACACACACCCCTGTGTGGCACTGCGCTTCTCTCGGTCCCTGAGTTGGCATTGCGGTTGCTCCTGCTGTGCAGGTCTACCACGAGAACATGAGGTTCATCCAGGACTGGAACGCCGCACCCGGGCGGCACCGGGTGGCTCTGAACCACTTTGGGGACTGGTCGCGGGAGGAGTTTGAGGCAGTCATCATGCCAGCCACGTGAGTGTCAGGGCTGGGCGGTAGGGGACGCCAGGGGTGTCTGTGATGGTGGGAGGAGGGGCAGTAGTCTCTCCGTGCACTGTGCCGAGCAGCAGTATGAAGTGTGGTGTGGCGGCCCTTCCATGACTTCCACCTACGCTGTGGCCTTTGGCATCGCTTGCGAGGGGCTGCCCAGCAGTGCTGCATTTTACCGGACCACAAAGGCACATGTATAGGGCTTGCCAACAAAGCCCCCTTGCCACACAGAAGCGATGACCCGCTCAAATACCAGTGGCTGCATGAAACCTTGGCAAGGTCGCCCCGCACAAAAGCCACACATGCGTCGCCTCGCTTGCAGGTCCCGCGAAACCGCCCCGGCCGCCCCCGGCGACACCCCCAAGGCCCACCGGCTCCACCAGACCACGCTGCCGCCCCACATGCTGCCCAAGCAGCTGAGCTGGAAGGGCACGGGCGCCGACAGCCCTGTGAAGGACCAGGCAGCCTGCGGCAGCTGCTGGGTGAGACTTAGACTACTGACAGCTTACTAGGGTTTGCGGATTACATGAGGCCTATGTGAAGTCCTGTGGAGGACCAGGCGGCCTGCTGGGTGAGAGGGCTGATCGATTCATGTGTGTATGAGCGCCTGCTGGGTGAGGGGCATGCACCCCTTTTGCCTTGTTGAGTGCCAAATGATCGCCGTGGGCAAGTCCGATGACACATGCTTTGGTCATGTCAGCCTGAGGGGCATTCTTGTTCTTGCCTGGCGTGTGTGCAGTCTTTCAGCACTGTGGCGGCCTTTGAGACCGCCTACTTCCGCCTCACCGGCAAGCAGCAGCTGTTCAGCGAGCAGCAGCTCATCGACTGTGCCTGGGAGGTGGGTTGCGGGCTGGGCCTGGTATGCTATGGTATCTAGCCATGGTATCTATCATGTTGCCATGGTTTCCGGAGGAGTGCGCCTTGGAGGTGGGTCTGGGCTTGCCCTGGTATGCTATGGTATCTTGCCCTGGTATTTGTCTTCTTGCCATGGCTTCCGGACAAGTGCGGGGGTGTCTGGGAGGTGTTGGCATCCCACGGTATGTATCGCCAGATTGGGCGGAGAGATCGAGGCAATGCCTTACCCATCGTGCTTCCAGTGCAAGACAGCCATCCTGAAGCCATCCGAACTTTTGCTAAGGTGAACAACCACGGGTGCTACGCAACACCACCAGCCAAACACCCTCATGCGTGATGGTTACCGCCGGTACTGCCTGGTGGCTCCCCGCAGGTGAACAACCACGGGTGCTACGGGGGTGACCAGGGCCGCGCCTTTGACTGGGTGTTCCAGCATGGTGGACTGGCCAGGAACGAGGACTACCCGTACCGGGGCGTGAATGACTTCTGCAAGAAGGATTTGAGTGAGATCAAGTTCCAAGGTGGGTTGAGTAGGGATATTTGAATGGCTGATGGCTGGAGTCAACAGTGGCTTCGCAGCAACTACTTCCCTTCTGTGTGCGGAGGGCGGGGTACGGCAACGTGTAGTGGTACGCCCTGGCAGGGCTCGGCGTGTCAAGAGCGAGCAGAAACTGCTTGCTGTTATTCTGTTAGTCTGGGAGGCGAGCACTGGCTTTGTTGCCACCCGCTGCCTGTGGTTCTTGCCTGAACCCTATGCTTTCCCACGACAGGACAGGAGGCATGAGCATGCCTTCAACCACAGGCCAACTTTTGCATCTTGACCCATTATCAACCGCCTGACCCTTTCCCAACCGCCCCCTTGGCACAGGTCACACGGTGGTTGTGGAGGGTGGTGAGCTGGCTGTGATGGATGCACTCATTACCAAGGGCCCCATGACGGTCTCAGGTGAGCTGCCGCAGCCAATACGGCAGCGGTTGTGCACCCAGCAGTACCGCGAGGCGCACCGATATTGATACTGAGTGTGGCAGTGTCCTGGTGCGCGGCTAGTGTATATATACTATACGCGTATACATGTCTAGTATGGGGCAATGGTGCCAGGAGTTGGCACTGGGAGAGTATTTGGGAGAGCTTTGATGGCGAAAATAAGGAGGGCGAATTGCTGGGTGTACTGCCTCCTTGGGCTGCAGCCTGCGCAGTATTGCTAATTTGCAAGGGAGGCTGCCGCGGCTGCTTCATGTGGAGCATGTACGTATGCTGTAGTTTGCAGGCCCCTTCCTTAGTAGGTCCCCATCCTCACACGCCCCAGCCCTGCAACTGAGACCAGCATGCAAGCCTGTGGTGAGCTCGGCCCCAAGCTCATGGCAGCCTATAGGACTTCCTGCCGCTGATTAGGTTCTGGTGGGGTTGTTGCCATGCAGTCGATGCCTCCCACGACGCCTTCCGCTTCTACGCGGGCGGCATCTTCAGCCTGCCCGAGTGCCACATGGCGCCCAAGGAGCTGGACCATGCGGTCATCCTTAGGTAAGCATGTTCCTGGGCAGGGTTTGTACTGCTCTGTCGTTAAGCGTGCCTTACAATACCCAAGGAGCTGGACCATGCTGTCATCCTTAGGTAAGCCTCCTGGGCAGGGTTTGTACTGCTCTGTCGTTAAGCGTGCCTTACAATACCCAAGGAGCTGGACCATGCGGTCATCCTTAGGTAAGCATCTTCCTGGCAAGTGTGGGTACTGTCAAGTTGTCAAGCGTGCAGTACAATATCCTAGGACACTGGGTTCAGCGCCCGCTTTCTTTCTTGGTGAAGCCACGCATGCGGCCCAGATTGGGTGCGTGCATGTGGTCGCCCATGCATTAGCTCTGCTTTGGCAGATGCCCGTTCTGGACAGCTCCCTCACATGTTCAGTCTTTATAATGTGACTGCATGTCGCCGGTGCTGTGGGAGACCAGCCTGGCGACCTTCCCCATCAGTGGATGTGTTTTCACGAGGGTGCGCCTGGTGCCCATGAAACAGCAGTCGGTATGCGATGAATGCTTCCATGTCGTGCCTGCTGCTGCAGCGGCTACGGCACCACCGAGGACGGCACAGACTTCTGGCTGGTGAAGAACATCTGGAGCCCTTACTGGGTGAGTGGCGGTTAGCAAGGATTACCATTGGCTGGTGTACCATTGGCTGGTGAAGAACATGTGGAGCCCTTACTGGGTGAGCTGCGGTTGCATGGTAACGCCGATGTGAGAAATGAGGACTGTATTCACTGTGGAGAAGATCTGTAGCCCTTACTGGGTGAGTGGCCGTCCCTCTTCGTGGGTGTGGGTGATGAGGAATGAGGGCTCCTGATGGTATGCGTGCTGTGCCTGCTGGCCCTGCTGGCACCAGTGCTGCGGGGAAGTCCCAGGCAGGCTTTCAGACAACCACTTTTAGTGGCCTTTTTGGGCGTCCATGCTGGACCCCTGTGGCAGGGTACACCCATATTGGGCGGCGAAGCTGGGTGCAGTATCGATCAGCCAGATGCTTTCAAGCCAGCCAGATGCTTTCAAGCCAGTAGAACGAGCCTCATGGTATCTGATCCCGCATGGGTATCCTGCTTGATCCACTGTGGCCTGCCCTGCCTGGGCTTCCTTGGTGCTTTGCTGCAGGGTGAGGATGGCTACATCCGTATCGCACGGAAACCCAACGACTGCGGCATTGCCTCTGAGCCTATCTACGTAGATATGACACTCGTGGATTAGAGTCAGCAGTAATTGTGGCAAACTGGGATTCAGGTGCATTGGCATTGACACTGAAATTTGGCATTGGGCTTTGTGCTGCGGTTGGCTGGGAGCCCTTAGCCGGGATAGAGTGTTGTGGCTGGTTACAGGAAGTCCGGGGGCATTGAATCCATGTACACCTGGGTATCTCCCTGCCACCTCCCTCCATGCGCCTGTTGCAGCAAGTGTTGTTAACTTGTTTCCGAAGTGTCGTTTGCTTGGGTTAACTTGTTTCCGAAGTGTCGTTTGCTTGGGTCCTGTGCCACAGCAGTGCTGTTGTTGGTTGCTGCTGCATCTAGAGTTGAACATCGAAACACTGGCATCAATTGTGGCATAGTGCCTTTGCGCACCAGGGACAGAACAATATCGGGACCTGCTGGTTGAGATTGTACGCTGTCAAGGCACCAACCTGATAAGACTGATGACATACAGTACCCTCGGATCGGCGCCCTGGCCAACGCGCGCGGACGACAAATGCATTCACCAGCTACGTGCACGAGTCCTAGACGTGAGCACATGCGTGAGCACTTTCCAGCACAAATGTAAGTACAGTGCCTTGCTCCTCTCCGGTCAATGTCGTGCACCAGCCTAGTCAGCAGCCCGTGCCCCGCTGGCAGCTTCGCCGAGACTCTCCGACACATCCTTGTGGCTCAGTCTTGCACCAGCCACCCTAAGCAACTCCGGATCAGAATTGCCCCATTATCTTCCACCATGGCATTTCAAATGCGGCTTGTGAAGGTGAGCAGCCTGACCTCAGCAAGGCAAGTGGCAGCTCGGCCCGCAGTCGCACGCCCCAGGCGGCAGTGTGTGAGGGCAGAGTCTCCCAAGAACGATCAGGTGAGCAAGGGTGCCTACATCAGCCTTTCTCCGATGGGTGACCAGGATGGTGATGGGGCACTGGGTGGTTAAGCGGTGGCAACCTTGTCGATGGTGACACAAACCCCGTTGGTTATAATGGCGTCTTTATTAGGAGCTAGGTGGATTGGAAGGCCGTCTGTGAGCCACACAGGCGTGCAGGCCTGCCTGTAAGCTCCTGCAACCTGCTGCAGCCGGAGATGTCCCAGCTTTGGTGTCGTGTGTATGAGACAGAGGTACTTGTGCACATGACCCAACCAAGCCCTGTGCTCCTTTGGTTTGCCGGGTTGTGTGGTCACAGTGGAAGCGACAGCAGTAGGATATGGGTACCTGCTGCAGCTGAGTGCACAGCAGTGTGAAATCTGCGGGAGTGTCCAGAATGTTTAAGGAATGCTGATGGCCAAGTGAATCTGCTGCGATGCTTTGCAGTACAACGAGCCGGGGCCAAGACCTGCTGGGGCGCCTCATGAGTCGGTGAGCGGCTTTTTCCTTGATCAACTCTGGGCGTTTGCAGTGTTGTGCCTCACAGCAGAACAGTGTGCAGTGTACGCGTGTCCTGGCAACGCTTGCAGCCTCTTACTGCTTGTGCAAATGGGAGCATACAATCCCTTACCAGAACACTCAGTGCACTTGGTCAGAAAGCTGCTGTACCTAACTTGCACTGCAGGAGGGCCCCACCAAGGGCCCAGCCTCTCCAAGGTTTCAGGCCACTGAGGCAAACTACCACCCCGCCGGCGACAGCCCCAAGCGTGGTGACGTCTTCCCAACGGTTCAGAGCGCCGTGGAGTCGGCTGGCAATGACGCCAAGGTGCGGGCGGACGAGGCGTGGGAGAAGATGCCAACCGCTGACGAGGCGCAGCAGCAGGTAAGTAAGATGGTAGTTATTATAAAAAGCTGCTTTGTTGCGATGGCTGCTGAGCATAGGATGGAGCATGGGCCATGCAATGGGCCTGACAGGATGCCCAGGAAGCACAACAGATGACGTGGCTGGCATAGTGTTGGACCAGTACTGCAGAAGACATGCACACATGGGCAAGGCTTACGGGCGCGGTGGGCTGGGACAAACTTGGGGTGCGATTGCCATCCAGCATGTTTCATGCCTGAACCTCGGGCATGTGGTGCAGGGCAAGCAACCTAGGCGTGCGAAGATGGACAAGGAGAGGACGTCGGTAGAGAACATGGTATCGGATTCTGAGGATATGCTGCCAGGTGGGCCGCTGTGTGCTGCCAGCCCTGCACCCATGTAGCGTGCTGGCAGGGTTCAGCAGCAACTGCTGCCTAGCATGTGATGCAGTTGCTCGGATGCCCCCATGGGGGCCCCAGCCTAATTGGGGGCAGGTCGAAAGATTGCCGAGCACGTGGCACTCAGTTGGCAGCTTCGTTGTGGCATCGACCCTAGGTCATGGCACTGGAACATAGTCAAAATAACTTATGTTGTTGCAGATAACCCCATCTCAATTGACGAGGACATTATCCACTCAAGCAAGCCTTTCATCAAGCAGCTATACAAGGAGACCGCGGGAACTCATGACTACTCAGACATGTGTAAGCGCCAGCCGACAGACCGTTCGCCTGCTCTGCTTTCCATGATTGCATGGGCCAGCAGCTGAACCGAACTGCTTGCCTTACTCTGCTGAAACTCAACCTCGCGCACCATGCTGCGTTGCTAAGTGCCCTGAAGGCTGCTACTTGTCCTCCCGTGCTTACTAGCAAGTGCTGCTTATAGCTGGGGTTTGTGGGGCAGGCTTGAGGCTGTCTGACTGTGACTGACCGGTTGGCCCAAAAGCGAGTTGTATTTACAGTCCTGGTGAAGGGTCATTTGACAGGACAACCACTGGTTTAGCAGGCACCTGCAGCGAGGCAGGTATGACCCATCAGTACCTGTAGGCTGGTCCCTGCAATTGTAGGCTGGTCCCTCCAATGCTTGTTGCACTGCCACCGTTGCAGCGTCGGAGGAAGAATCGGAGTTTAAGGGAGGCCCCTCTGTGGCGGATGCCGTCAGCGACGCCGATGACATGCTGCCAGGTAGGCTGGCAAGCAACAGCGACAGCCGGGTTTGGCCTTTGAGGCCTGTGTGTAGGTTTTTCCACATCTGGTTTATTTGGCAATCTGCAATAGGCGGGCCTGCAGCCCCAGCATGGGCGGTGACAGCTTCCAGTGCCATTGGCAGGTTCGCTGCGTGCGCCATGTGTGGGAGGGACTGTGGTGATGTTAGCCCTATGAGCAAGGAGTAGTCGTGCTTGAAAACGAGGCGAGGGCCACGCTGCGCTCGAATGCTGGGTGTTCAAGCGGTTAAGCAAAAGACGCATGCAGCGGACACGCTGGAATTGAGGAGAGTCTACTGCTGCCGTCAGCTGCACCCCAAGCTCTGCCACTATTCTGGGTCCTGCTGTTTCACCCGTGCTGTGCTGCGCTGCGCTGTGGTATGCTGCAGATGACCCAGTGGACATGGATGAGGAGATGATCTTGCCGCAGAGGCCCAGCATCAAGGCTGTGAGTGGCTCACGCTTGTTGTGGCTGGTTTGCTCATCCTGGGAAGCAGGCACGGCAAGTCAAAGCAGTGTATGTTGCCTATGGTGCCAGCCATCGCCCGGGTGAAGTAACAAACAATTACACACAGCCCTCAATGCCCCAGCCGTAGGCATGCCTTAGTTCATCGCCTGGAAAGCTAGCCAGGAGGGTACTGCAGACGGGCCAGCCATCTTGTGTGAAGGAGTCGCTGTGGGGCGCCTTGCCCCTGTGAGATTGAGGAAGCCAACTTGCAAGAGTGCATATAGACCGTCGGGCGCATCAACGGCTTGTGCCTTTCCTGGGGAGGCTATGACTGACGGAAGACTGAATCTACTGGGTGCAGGTCTATGATGAGCTGGCAGACAAGCCAGGCAATCATTAAGCAGCAGGAATCCTCCTGCATAGTGCCCCCCCGCTGCTCTACGAGCGAATAGCTCGTGAGCGAAGATAGAATGGGACCTGAGGAGAACAGCAATCAGCAAAACTGCACCTGGGATCTCTGAAGTATCTGAATAGTTATCTCACAGGCTGGCAATAGGAGAGGGTAATGGGTGCACTGCCTGTATGTTGGTGGAGCCCTGGCTTGGCTAGCGGCCTCTACTTTGACTAGGCTGCAAGTGCCTACAAGGTGGCTTGTGGCAGGCAGGAAATCACATGATTGCATTGGCAATATGAGTGGGTAATGTGCGCACCTGCTTGGCCGGCGTAAGAAGAGGTGTTGTTGCAGGTTGTGTTGCATCATTGCTGTCAGGTTGCTGTAAGCAAACCGTTGAAGAGTATGACAGTAACATCTTGTGACCAGATAGTGGGCCTGTAATTACTAAGCTTCAATCAAAATCTTATAGCGGCAACAGTAACCTGAGACTTGAGAAGTGTTGGTAGAGTGCACCTGGGCACGTCCCTTGCAAGCTAGGCGGAAATAGGCACGGGTACTGCAAAAGGTACTGGTCGTTTACAAGCGACCGGCGCCATCAAGTGCAGCACGCGAACGCGACTGATAGTGTTGGTTTGACTCTCTTTGTGAGGAAAACCCATACATGCGAGGCAAAGGGACGCTTGCCGGCTGCAGGGTGGGCTAGTTGTGAGGCTGCAGGTGGCACCTAGCTTCCACGCCCAGTCACGAGAGCGAAGGTCAACCCACAACTAATATCCGGCAAGGCCGCTCCACCTATCCCAAGTCCTTTCAGCTTGGGTTTATCTTCTCAGGTTGACGACCAGAGGTGATCACACGATGCAGACCCACGCAGTAGTCACTTTCCGGGCGTGCTGCCTGCCCTCCGAAGTTTGTTTGTTGGGCAAGAAAGCACGGGCGCCCAAGGCAGGGCCGCGGAGGGCAAGAGAGCAGCAGATCAAGGCCTTTGCGAAGGCAAGCGTATAGAGCACCTGTTGGGCTGCGGTCGTCTCACCTTCCAGCTTGGTCGTGTGGTAGCTTGGTGTTGTATATTTTGGCTCTGCACGAGGTGCTGGGCACACTGACGGTCAGCTCCGGTCTAGCCACGATACTGTGTCCCTGCCCATGGAACAGCTTGCTTTCCTCCTAACCCGTTTTGTTACAAGCGCGCACTCCTTGCCTTAAGCAGGGCGGCGACCCCACTGACTCTCCCAAGGCCCCCCAGAGGGACGCCATACCAGGCTCTGCAGAGCAGCCCAGCCCGCCGCCACCTGACACTTCAGAGCGTGCTCAGCGCATGGCTGAAGTGGAGGCGGACGTTACGGTATGTTTTTCCCCACCAAATCCCGTACCTCACCAAAGTGCCTGTGTAAGGCGTGGGTGGGCCAGCTGGATGGCCATTGGACAACAGCGTCGTGGACACGGAGCGTTGCCGTGCGGCTGCGAAAAGCTAGGAGGGTGGTGATGGGTACTTGCTAAGTGGCTGTGCTTGCTGCAAGCCGGGGGACACCGAGACCTTGAGTGTGCCTGTTTTTGGTGCTGTGCTTATTGCAAAACGGGCTGGGAAACTTGCACATGACATAACGAACTGTGGCCAGTGTGTATGGCATGCACATGCTGCGCTTCAAGGCTAGGACGAGGGAGCCGTTGTGTCCACATTGAGACAGGCCCAGGGGTGGCGCATTGTGAAGCCCGGGGCACAGGGCGGTTCCTACAGGGGTAGTGCCGCGACGGAGACAGGGGTAAGGCGAGCCGTTTGAGGGTTGCTGCATTACACTCCTTGCAGGGGATGGGCTCCAACAAGCAGGGCAGCAAGGAGCGCGAGGGTGTGGGTGAGGGCAACAAAGGGGCTGGCGGGGCCGAGGATGCCACCACCAGCGAGAAGCAAGCAGCAGAGGCAAGGGCCGGGCTCGCTGCGACTTGCTGGGTATCTTACCAATAAGAGAGCTTAGGTCGCTTTGCCACAAAAGGTTGGCCAGATTCTTTCTGTTCAAAAGTAAATCTTCTTACTGTTGGCCGTCCACTCCAAGCCTTCATTGGTGTCAGCCGTCTCTTGGGGACGCCATGCACGTGTTTCCCCCCCAACATGCATGAAATGGTCGGTTGCGTCAGAGGCGATACACCCCAGCAGCGATGTCGTGATGCTGCGAGTGTCAGCTTGTAAGCTCTGGGCAGTCAGCACCCTGCTTGCAAGAGGACGATGTAGCGGAAGATATCACCCAGCAAACCCAAAATCCCTGAACGCGGCTTGGTGTTGTGCATGTCCCCTTCCACCCTGCAGGCCATATGTGCTGCTCTGCCGGTTGCAGGGTCGCTATGAGGGCATTCTCCAGGCCATTGATACTCTGGCGGCTGAGGAAGAGTCCCCGGGCAGGCCAAAGGATTCCTCGGCTGGTGCTGGCCAGGCTGCAAGGGAGGAGAGTCTGAACGGAGGGGGAGAGGATGGCGGGGATGATGAACTTACGAGGGAGGCGCTGTCGACGATGCAGCCGGGGGACATCATGCCTCGCCCGGTGAATGGCACATGTGGATCGGGGGACTGGCCGGACCCAGGGCTTGAGTTGGGGTGCTGTAGTTGCTGTTTGGGGGGGGGTCCAGCGGGCAGAGGGGAGGGGGGCCCTCCCGTCATTGCTGCGTACTTGGTTGTATTCTTATGCGAATGCTGACAAACAGATCAGCCCCACTTAGGAGTGACGGGTCTTTAGGGAGTGTCACTGGACACACAGTGCGCGGGGGGATGTACGAGCGGAGGAGCTGCCTGCTGCTCCTTTTCAAGATGGGGCACATGGTCGCGTGGCATGCCTCGGGCGCGCTGGCATGGGTCCCTGCATGGCCGGCCTCAGGGTGTATGGCCCGAGTGGTGACGACCATTTGACACTGGGCGAACTTGGGTCCCTGCGTGGCCGGCCTCAGGATGTATTGCCCGAGTAATAAAGACCAGTTGAAGCGGGGCGCGGGTGGCTGCTCCAGTTCCAGCATGCCGTGTTTATGGCCTGGGGCCGGGGCATCACTGCACGGGGCTCTCGTGGCCCCTGTTTCACTTGACGGCCCATGTCAGACCGCAGCTGGCTAGTGGCTTGGTCGGGATGGTTCCCTAGCACATGCCAATACCTAGCGACAGCCCCGCGAGTCGCGGCGCGTGCCTTGCAAATTAGCAGTTACATGTACGTGTGAATGACGTGCAGGGTGACAAGTACCTCCCACACTCTATGAAGCCTCATGAGCGTCCCGACCAGGGTCCCGCAGCACGGCTGAACAAGCCGCACTCAGGGTATGTGCAGTCTGCATACCGTGTACCCTGGGCATGTGCAGTCTGGGTACCGTGCATTTCTACCTGCAACTGTGTCACTGCACATGGAAGGGTATTAGTCGCAGCACTACGTTCAGTGTGGGATGGTTTTCCAGCGTAGTGGATGTGACGTGTCCCTTTTTGAGAGCAATTCCACTGCGCCATCCCCACAAATCAAGACCGATGTTGAAGAATGGCTGGCACAAGGTGCCCAACGACTGTCATAGCAATGGTATCAGAGCATGCATGGGCCTGTGCTGCCATCCCCACAGATCAAAACTGATATTGAAATATGGCTGGCACCAAGTGCCCCCACAACTGTCAGAGCAGTGGTAACAGGGCAGCACGGGTGCTGCGCTGCAGGCCTTTCAAGCAGACCGTCACCACACCACCATCGACAGCGGGGCTGATGCCGGCTGCAAGCGCGCCCAGGTCACCCAGTGGGCGCATGGTAGCAAGGGCTGAGCCCCAACAGGCCGACAGGTTGGTGGTCTTATTATGATTCTCTTGAAAACTTTCCTGCGTACGGTAGGGCTTCATCCTGCATTGACCTGGCAGTGGGGTACGTAGCCTGCATGGGAAACACGCATGTGGCGCTTGCAGGTTGGCTCACAACGTGAGTAAGCACATTGTAGAAACCACACGAGCATCCACCTATGTTTGAGAGTGGGAATCTGGGACCCCATTGAGCCTGCCAAAGGCGAGCCGTGCAAAGGCTTCTTGTGCGCATTGAGCAAGCCAGCTGTTGTGGTGCATCTCCGCAGCAGGGCCCCGGGGGCGGCAGATGCCGCCGACACTGTCAAGCTCGACAACTATAACGATCAGATGGAGCTCTCAGCGGTACCAGGCGGGGACCAGGCAGTGTCTGGGTCTGACTTGGAGACTAAGGCGCTGGACACGGATGACCAGGCAGGCGTGGGTGGTGAGTCAGGCTTGTGTCAAGCGATGACCAGGCAGGCGTGGGTGGTGAGTCAGGCTTGTGTCAAGCGATGACCAGGCAGGCGTGGGTGGTGAGTCAGGCTTGAGTCCAAGCTCTGACCAGGCAGGCGTGGGTGGTGAGTCAGGCTTGAGTCAAGCGGGGTGCTGGGCCCAGTTCCAGGGGGAGACAGCGATTGACCAGCGGCAGCAAGGACAGTTTGAGCGGCGAGGCGAGCACTAGTCAGCCTTCTTGAGATGTGACCAGCTCCCATGGGTCTACGGCAGTCATCCCGGCGTCCCCTTGTTTGGCCACGGCCTGTATCGATAGTGCCTGGCCTGGCAGTGCATGGAACGCTTACGGTGCGTGCCGAGCGTTGGAAGGGCACTGAGGCCGCCAGGGGGGCCTACTGCTGAGCGCAGCGTTAATGGCATGACTTACGTCTGCCCTGCCTGAATTTGTTAATGCTTTGGTCATTGCCGCTGTGGCAGCAAGGAGGTCAAGCTGCCTGTCATGCGGAGGATGCTCCAGGGGTACATGCTAGGGTTGGAGGCGCTGAATCAGCAGGCTGAGTTAGTAAGTACTGTGAGGTGCCGGATGATGAAGGAGGAGTGCTGCACAAGAGGGTGAAGGACGCGAGTCTCTTTTTCAGTCGGAGCCCATGCTGGCCACACCTGGGAGAGCAGGAAGCAATTGCTTAATTGTCTTGCAGTGGACGACGAGGAGCTGTTTCCGATTGAGAAGGATGCCCTCAAGGGCAGCGACGCCATGTACTACTTCAAGTCTGATGACAAGCCTAGCTTGCAGGGTAGGTCCCCCTTGTGCCTGTGAAGCGTAATCTGTAATCCTGCGACTAGGAGTACAGATATGGCTACTGTGTTCCTCTTCACACCCATGTCTACCCAGTCACACAGCAAGCTGCCGGTCTATGCACCTCAACCTTTGAGCGCTAGCATTCCCAACCCCCCCCCCCCCCCCCCCTTTGGGGCACACTGTGCCCCAATATGGTGCAAGGGGATCACAACCCTCATCTGTGATTCATTAAGAGCTAATGATGACGGGTGGACCTGGCTCCATGCAGAGGCCAGCCCACCCAAGGCAGAACAACAAAGCAGCTTCCGGGCCGCAATGGTGAGTCGAGCTTGAAGCGCAACTACTCTCCAACAGTTTTTGTATCTGAGCGCCTGCCATCCGCCTGCACCATAAGCACTGCTACCCAAGGGGCTTGCCAAGTTGAGGAAACACGGCCGGGAGGTGGTTTGCATACAAGAATACCGGCTACAGTGCACACTGCGCGCGGGGCATGCCACGACATGCCATCTTCCAGGGAGCAACTACCGTGCAGAAACTGCCAGTCCTACGCTGCCTGGTGCACCCTCCCTGGTGCTTTGGAGGTAGTCCTGCTGACGGAGTGCACTGTTTCCCAAGTGGGTCCAGGAGACGGTGGAGGGAAGCTTGAAGCCGCAGCAGGAGCAGCCACAGCAGGCAAAGCAGAGCAGCAGACAGCAGGCGAGGGGGGGTGACCACAAGAAGCAGGACAGGGCAGAGGAGCCCCGTCGGGAGGTAGGTGTTGGACCAGGCATGGACCAGGCAGTACCTTGTCCACCAGGCAGTACCTGGTGCACCAGGCGGTACCTTGTGCACCAGGCAGTACCTTGTGGTGCTGGACTTGGGAGGGTTGTGTGAGCTGGGGGGTGGAGGGCGCTGTCAGCAGGGGTTGGGTTGAAGGTCCCGTGGGGCAGGGTGGGAAGCTGGGATGGGGCAGGGGCAGCGGCAGCCAAGCTGGCAGGAGGGGCGGGATGGTGTGTAGTGTTTATTGCACCCGCGCAACAGCCGCGGTGCGGGGGGAACAAAGTCCTAGCAGGGTGGGTGGTGTGCATTTATAGAGAGGGGGGGGGGGGGGCGGGGGGTATGGGAAGTGCAGGCAGCGCAACATCATGCCCCTCCACCCTATCACATTGCAGGCCGCAGCAGCTCCCCTTTGTGTTTTCGCACCTGCACATGGCCTTACCTGTTGTCTCTGACCGGGCGTTGTCTTGTCTTGCAGAGCGTCATTCGCAGCCTGCAGAACCAGGCCAACCACCTGGCGTCACCAGCGCAGCAGCAGCAGCACCGCCACCACAGGCCCAACCCCCTGCAGGCAACCCAGACAGCCGCCAGGTGAGAGCACTGTGTGCTGGATGTATCGGTACCACTATTATACCTTAACAGCGCTGCGAGTGTGACACGAACTAAGTTGTTCTTCTCCCACTCAGTGTGGGCTGTCTGTGATAGAACGATCCCTGGGCCTTGACGTAAGACGAGTGACTTGCTGGTGTTGCTGCACTATTGCTAGGTTGCCGGGTGTTGCCTGCCTGCCTGGCTGCGTGCCTGCCGGACAGTGTCGCCAGCTCTGCCATGCCTGCACCAGATTTAGGAAAGCACATATCTGCCACTAACCGTGGTGTGAGTGCGACGGAAACGGCGCATGCTTGGTTACAAGTTTTCCTCTGGAGATGAAGGGCGTGCTGACACGTTGGTGCTCATGCTCGGTGCAGGGAGGCCCAGCAGCAGCTCAGCAGCACCGCGTCACGAACTGTGGAAGTGGCCCTAGGCAGGTAGGCCGCCTTGCTAGGCAGGGTGTGCAGGCATGCGCATGTCCGGTCTCTGCTGTTTCTGTAGCTCTTGGGACTTAACTTGTAATAGTCCTCATCCCAGGCATGCTGGTGCACGAGGGGCCGCCAAGGTGGCAAAGGCTAGTTGTGACAGGTAACGCTCCTTCCAGACTTAGTAAGGATGTGTTGAGTGATTTGCGAACTTCCCGTGCAACCCGTTGGTATTGAGTGGGCTACATGTCGGTCTTTGGAGCAAGATTTCCCCCAAACCGACTTACTGGTGAGCTGTCTTCACGGACGCTGGCCTCCATCATTCGACTCCACTTTGGCTGCACTGTCCTTGCTTGCTCGAAATATCTCTGCGGTCAGCCACTGCGTACGGCTCCCTTGGCATCGTTCATGAAGGACGTTCCCTGTGCCTGGCAGGTCTGCGCTGCTGGGGCTGGCTTCCTCCCTGGTATCTGAAGTCCTGACTAACCAGAGCGTGCTGAGCCAGCTGCTGGGCAGGTGAGCAGGCCATGAAGAGTAAGTTCTTTTCTACTACAAAAGCGGGCCAGCTTGATTAGTCATCCTGGCGCTGCATTGTCTAGGTTGAGGTGGGCAGACAGGGTTACATAAGGCTGGTATGAAGCCCCAGCACGGCAAGGGGCCTGTATGGTGCAACAGTGGGGCTAACCCCTGCCCAGAATTGTACCTGCCAGGGCAACTCTTGAGTTTGTTTTGTACGCTTTCCTGGCAAGCAAACAGCAGGGCGGCTGCAAGTGAACTGCACCATGCACTTGCCCCCTTGCCACCTGGAGCTGTCTGGTTGCAAGAAAGACCATCTAGAATGCCACCCGGGAAGACTCGTACCTGGAGAGCAAGTGCAAGCTGTAAGCATTATTTTTGTAAGATAATACATCGTTCCCATAATACATGGATTACATCCTTGATTTGCAGGTACGAGGGCGGGTTGCAGGTGGAGCACCCAGTACACTTGGCCCAGCAGGCCGCCATGGTCGTGGTTCTGGCCTGCCTGGCGCTGACCGCGGGGGAGGAGCTGGCCACGTGGCGCCTGGCGCCCTCCTGGAAGCTCCTGGGGCTGGGGCCGGGGGCGCAGGTGGGAAGGGCTGTGGTGTGCGCCGGGGATGGGGATGGGGATGGGCCCTCCTGGAAGCTGCTGGGGCTGGGGCCCGGGGCGCAGGTGGGAAGGGCTGTGGTGTGGTCTGGGGCTGGGGATGGGGCTGGGGCTGGGGCGCAGGTGGGAAGGGCTGTGGTATGGGCTGGGGCTGGGGCTGGGGCAGGGGCTGGGGCAGGGCCTTGAAGCTGCTGGTGCTGGTGCCGGTGCTGGTGCTGGGGCTGGGGATGGGGATGGCGCCCTCCTGGAAGCTGCTGGGGCTGGGGCCCGGGGCGCAGGTGGGGCTGGGGCTGGTGTTGTTGGCATGAGCAGTTTGATGGGAAAGCGGTCCTGGGGTGAGAGCCGTGCGTGTGTTGTTTGGCAAGGGCGGCTTGGGCACGCGCTGTTCTACAAACTCTACCTCTACACAAAGACCAAGGGCCTATCGTGAAGGTGGTGCTACGTCCTGCGCTCTGCAGTTGTGGCTGGGCATGCTGGGCATGCTTTGGCTACCCTCCCTGCCGACCCGTACACACCCAGCAGTTGGTCCTCACTCACCACCCTCCCTCCCTTCTTCCCTGTCTTGCAGTTGTGGCTGGGCCGGCTGGGCATGCTGGTCTTTGCAGCCCTGCTTGTGTCAGAGAGCCTCCATAGCAACCGCCCCGCCTTCAGCACCCTCTTCTACACCTTCTTCTGAGCCGAGCCGACACTGCGCCGCTGCATCGTGGTGGCAGAGGATGCAGCGCTGGTTGTGGACGGCTGGGATTTGTTGCGGCAGAGTTAGACGGCAGGGTGCGGGTTGTGGGTTTGTTCCTTGCGATGGTGAGCAGGGCGGCAAGGCTGGTGCGGGTTCAGGTCGCGCCCGTGCCCTAGTGAAGCGCCACTGCCCGCCCGGCGTAGTTGGAGCTGCTGCCCAAGAACGCATGGCATTGAACGGTACTGCGCTTGTAGGGGACAGGGGACCCCCGGTGGCCCTAAGTGCTAGCTGTGGCTTTGTTCCCTACCCACCAAGCTGTAGCGAGAAGTTTGAAAGAGTGTTAAGTGTCCAGTTTTGAGACCGCGGGCAGTGTGGCTTGCAATGCGTTGTTGGAGTGTTGAGTAGGTTTTTGGCATTGCAGTGAGACATGCTGTTCGATCGCTGAGAGAGTTGGCCGGTGGTATTGCTAGTCTGCGCAAGTGAGTCATACAGTTGTCGAGCTGATGCGAGGTTAAAACCTGGTTGGTTGAGGGTGGTTGGTGCTGGATGAGGGTTGGACATGGCCCAAGTCAACGTATGTGGTTTACCTCCTGTCCCTTTCTGGTTGCACAAGCTGCCACCGTCCATACATACTTGCTGCTTGCTTGCTTGCTTGCTGACTGCTAAGCCTGGGCTTGCTTTGAGTGTATCAAGTACATGCATAACAGGGAGCAGTGTAGGTTAGCAGATAGCACACTCCATCTTGCTTCAAGACAGCTGAGAAGATTAGACACCAGCTTGGCTGCTTCGTGATACCTGATAGAGACGTGTAAGACTTACATCGGCTACCACATCCTTTTGAAAAAGGTCCCTCATCCGTGAATTGACAGGTGCATGTACCGCAGGTTTTTTTGGTCAAATGAAAACCATGGCAGCACTGCCACAGAACAAGGAGGCACAGACAGTTGGAACGCAGGCATGCTTGTCTATCTCTACCATTAGCTACTTCATGCATGCACAAGCTCTGACCACCGTTACCCGTCAGCAGCGCTGCATACGCCAATGCCATTTCAGATGTCGAGTTAACATCTTCGTCCTCAGAAGCCACCGTAGCAGTCGCTGGCCCTTACCCCACCAAATGCTCCCTAGCAATCAGCTGCCGTCTGTGGCCGGCTCATGTCGCTGGTAGTGCTCCCTAATTGGCCTCCAAATGGCGGGCTCCCCCTCCTCGTCACCTGTGTCTGTGGGTCCAGCTGTCTGCGCAGTGGCAGGAGGGGCTTCATCGCCCGTGTCTGAACGTGCCGCGGTCTGCAGAAGAGAAGTTTGCACCCTGTCTCACAGCACATTGCACTGTCTGAGAATACCTACCACATTGCTCCAGTGCCGCTGCCTGGTGGGGAAGGTGTCCGGCTGGCAGGGGAGGGACATCAGAGGGCGTCAAAGCGTGGGGTTTTACAAGGCCAACCTTGGGCATGAACCCTGCTCTCCCTGCAGGCCGGCTATCGCAGCACCGATGCCTGGCATGCATAACTGCCCAGCTGCAGTCTAGTAGCCAACGGAGCATCGACATGCATCTGCTGCTCCGCTTTACCTTACCTCTCCTCTGTTTGCACTCCCTGCCACCCCGGAAAAGGAACACCAACAAAAACCCGCAAAACAGACACATCAACAAAAGCCCAAACTTGGTTGTTCACTGCCCTTGTGCTTGCAGCGTGTTCCCCCCTTTCTTATCTTGCCTGCATTGACGCAGCTGGCCCCCGCACACTGCTGTCTGACCCCTTCCTGTCACTTGCATTTCCATCTCAAAAGCCTGCCCCACCTGCATGCCGTCCCCTGCAACCGGGGAGTCCGACTGGTCCATCACAAGGCTGCCCTCCAGGCCATGGGGGTGGTCGTGCTTTGCATGCTGCGCCTGCTGCCCTCCCCCGGGGGCGGCAGCATTGTATCGCCGCCCACCCTCCGAGTCCATCATCTCCTACAAGCGCAAAGTTGATCAGGCGCTGGACAATCGATCCCAGACTCATGGAATGCAGTCACCACTTTCAGCAATGTATGTGCACATGCCCTATGCCAGTTGAACACACACGGGGGGTGCCCTCCACAAGAGGACCACGGAACAGCAGTCCCCACCATGCTGTGCCCGCTGTGGCAACCCCAACAGCCGGCATGCCAAAGCACAGTGGAGACGTTGGCTCACACACCCCTAGCCTGGAACATTTGCCTAAGGGCAGAGTGCATGCCAACGCAGTGCTACCCCGAGTCACTGCTTGTAAGGGCCAGCACCTCCAGCGCTGAAGCTCTGCCTGACCCCCCCTCCGCAAGGCGCCTTTCTTGTATGCACCCAGTGCTCTTGAAGCACACAGCCAGCAGTTTTGCACATGTTGCCTCACCAGCTCCATGTAGTCGTCATTTGCCTCGTGCTCTGCCCGCTCTGTGCCCCCCTCAGCGGGCACGCCACGCGGCATCTCCCGCCCCGTGCGCCCGCTGGCAGACTGCAGCGAGATGTTGCCCACCTCGCCGCCGAGCTTGGCGCTGTCGTGCGGGCTGGCTGCACACAGCATGCGGAGCAGGGAGGGACCCTGCCTCACTTAAAGCTGTATTGTAGACCCGGGAGCCAAGTGCAGCGCACCAACTGCCAATGCCAAGGTCGCCGTGGATATATCATATCCCCTCCAGGCACGGAGGAGGGAGGGAACTGAGCAAGCACACACACATAGCAGGAAGGATGGGAGGAAAGGATGGAGCTCAGGTTAGCTTGCGACACTGCATCACACCCTAATCAACTGGCAAATGGGTGGCCCCCCCCCCTCTCCCCCTCCCTCCTGCCCACCTGTGTGGTTTTGGCTTGACGTGTGCGCCCGGGCATTGACCATGGTTTCGAAAACCTCACAGGCTAGGGGCTTAATGGAGAAAATGAGCTCAGGGTCGGCTTGGTCATAGCCATCCCCTGCAAGCAACCGACGTCAAGCCTGAGAGATTGGAGCGTTAACCTGACAGCCAAAGCATATACAAGCAAGACCGTGATGGTGCTACCCTGGCCTGCACATAGCCTGCAAGGAGGAAAGGCCTAACTGTCTATATCACCTGTGAAACCCCCACCCCGAACCCCTACCCCACCCCCCCTTGACATCACCTGTGAAGTCAGCCAGGTCGCTGTCATCCCCGCTCTGGAAGGCGGCAGCTGCCCTGGCAAGCGCGCCCTTAAGCGCATCGCGCTGCCTCGCCGATAGCGGGGGCACCGCCCCGTTAGCCTCAGCGGCAGCCAGTGCCGCTGCCGCGACCTTTTCACTCCCTGCAAGCCATGCGAGAGGGGCAGCACATGCATCCAGTGATGGCGATCTTTGCGGCAACGAGAGGCACCTATTCGGTCTGGAACGAGACGGTATATGAAGCAGCTACTCCAGAACAGGTCCATCGCCTTGGTGTAGATTCTTTTCTCCTAAAACACGTTCATGCAGCATGCACTGCTAGGCGATGGAAGCCAACCGCAGGACTGTGCAAACTCTTATTGGCTACAGAACCCACAGATAACGTGTGGCTCACTGGCTGCCGCTAGGACAGCCTTATTGATCCCAGTCTGAACGGTCCCCACCTGCCTCCTTGCAGCTTTCCATGTGTGAAGCCATCTCTCGGCAGACGGCCCCTATCAGCGGCCTCACTGCACCAACCAGCTCATCATCCACATCAAACGTCTGGCTGCCCTGCTGTTTCTCGCTGTGTGCTGCTGTAGCTAGCCGTTTCAAGGGCTTGCAGAAGGCAGCTGGCGCCTGCAGCTGGAGTACAGTGAGGCGGCCATTGGTGTGGGTATAAATCCTTTGCAGGAGGCCCCGTTGCCATGTGCAGAGGGTTTGCAGTGCCTCACTTGCGCCCTTGGACAAGCCAGCAAGTCGTAGGCGGGTTCTGTTCTATACAACCTCTCTAGGGAGAGTTTGGGATTGTAATTGTTTGACCGATGCATTGCTCATAGGTAAAGGGTTTCATAGCTTAAGGGTGGACACACCTTGGCGACGCGCAGAGGCTGGACCATGGGCTTGACTGCCCGCCGAGGCATGCGCCCAGGCAACGTCGCACCAGACGCTTGGAACCCTTGGCTTAAAGCATGTATTGCACTACTACTGGCCACCAGCATGCTGAAAGGTATCCGTCAAGCTGAGAAGAACCCGTTGATGGCGTCGTTAGACTCGTCCAATGCCGGCACCTGCTGATGGCTGACAATACTTCAAACGCAATACCTAGCGGGTTGCACAATCGCGACACGTGACTGGCCTTCACTTCAGATGAGACAGAAACCTGGATGCTCGGAAACTAGTGAGAACTTAGGGTCGCCAAGTCGTGATGCTGACTGTGCGAGGGCGCCACGGCCACCTCAGCCACAGGGCATGCAATGCGAACAGGGGAACAGGAGAAAGGTACTGGAGCAGAGCTGCTGGATCAGAGCTCAAGCAAGCCCCGAAGCTTCCTGCAACTCATCACTCGCTGTTGATAGCTATACATCCTTTGCAGCTGCTTCAGTGCACGCCACCTAGAAAACAGGGTGAGCGGCTGGAAGCTGCCATATCTACACGTCATCACAGTCTCTATTGTATCTTCTGTCACCTCTGCTGCAGACTCACAAGTGCCACAATGATGCCGCTACCACCGTTTGCCCCAACGCCATATAGAATGCTGCTAATGCACAACCGCACATGTTGCCAGGAGCTTATGGAGCACGACAGTACAGTCCCTGCATATGCAGCCCTGCCAAAGCGCACGGAATACCTCTCCATTGCAGGTGCAGCGCCCTTAATTGGCACTCTGGAGTCATTGCACCTTGCCCTAGGATCGCAGCTGCCTAACCAGCTGCCGCAACAGCCTCTGCCGCTGGAGGCAGCGATGCCCTTGACGGCAGCTCTATACCAACATAGAGTTGCCCCGTGTCCAAGGAGCAGAGTCGAACATTGGCGGCAGGAGCTGGCCGTGGCAGGAAACAGTACACGTGCCAAGCCGGTCACCCGCAGCATTGGCTGCCTTCAGTCAGGCCGTCTTCAAGCTGCAGCCTCGGCTGCTGCCGGCAGCGCTGTCCGAGGCGGCAGCTCGCCCACAGCATCATACTGGCCCGCCAGCTTTGGCGGCGGCCGAGCCGGTCGCGGCAGCAGGCGCCCCTTCTTGGCAAACCAGCCGGGCTTGGTGAGTGCGCGCAGGCCCAGCTCATTGTAGTAGACAGTTGTCACGGAGCCGCCGGCACGTTCAACGGCCTCCTTGGCTGACTGGCTGACCTGGCTGACCTGCACACATTTCGAGAGGGGTGGGGTGGGGTCTCTACGCATCGTTCCAAGCCACTGCAAGTCCACGCTCTCGCGCACCTGGGCCGAGAGGGTCCGTCACCCCATGGAACAAGCAACGGGAGGCCCGGCGGCGCCTGGCCGGGCCAAGTCGACCCCCTTGAAGCACAGGTGCAAGCACTGCTGATTTCCCAGCCCATCCAGGCTGTAAGGGCTTACAGAGCCTGCCCAATCCTCAGATGACGGCTAACTTGAGGCCTGGGCTAAACACAACTTCCCAGAGCTGCTGCAGACAGGAGCCTGGTCAAGGAACGCCAACATGCCCTTTTTCATGGGGAAAACATGACGATACGCCCGTTCCAACTCCCAAGGTTCTGCGCCCGAAACACTCAAAGTGTCCCAACACCAACATACAGCGCACCTGCAGGTGCACAGGCAAGCTGAAGCCAGCAGCCCCCCTGCCCAGCAGCTTGACGCCACTTAGCATCTGATGCCCCACAGCGTTCGACTCCCGCAGATCCCTCATGGTAATCACCCGAGAGGTGTCGAGCCGCCCCTGTGCCACCCACTGGCTAAGGGTGTCGAGGTTGAAGGGCCGGTAGACACGAGCAAAGCTGCAGCCAGAGATAAAACATATCCACTGTGTCACTACCTCAGGCAAGACACAGAGCATAACTGCATACACCCCTGTCAGCCCAGTATGCCAGTACCTCTTCCCTGATCGCATTGCCTGCCACCTAAACCAAACATGGAATCGTCTGATTAGGGATGCATGAGAAAACATAGAATCTGAGCGAAAATTTGATGTACAGGGGCCCAAGGATGTGTCAACAGGCCGAGCAGGCTGCAATATGCCACACCTGCCAGCACAGGAAACGGCGCCTTCCCATAAACGTCAACACCCAATGCTTCCCACACACGTTCAGGCTTTTGTAACATAAGCGTGCCGGCCGAACCACACAGTAGGCTTGGTCGCTGGGTACCGCCTACCAAGTGCCACTGCCCGACAAATGACTCACGGGTTATGAAATCCCCGCTTAGGAAGCCGCAGCCGCAGCGGGGTCTGCCCTCCCTCAAACCCTGCTTTGGCCTTCCGACCTGCAGCAAATCACATGCTCAGCCTCCAGCTGCCTCTAGCCAGCCCTGTGCAAAGAAGCATACATTCCTACAAGCCGCCACACAGTCCAGCACAGCACTGTGCTGGAGGCTAAGGAGTGGCAGTACTCGCTTCACAAACCAGGCTGGCCAGCAACCTAGCCAAGTTTGAAGCATATATTGACACATTACTGGTAACGACAACTGGACAACTGGAATTCCCCCAGAAGTCACACTGTCTTAGACAGAACTCAAGGCATCAGGTGTGCCTCCAGGCTGGCTATTAGGTGATGTATTGATGTACATGTGAACTACATAACATAACCACACCTGTGCGAGCCTTCTGGCCTTTGTGCCCCCGGCCGGAAGTCTTTCCCAGCCCAGAGCCTATGCCTCGGCCAAGCCGCTTTTTCTGCACAGGCAAGGGCAGACGGCAATTCTGCACAACGCGGTCTGGCTTTGGAGGGCACAAAGCCACCTGACGCACCAAACCCTTCACGTACTGGACGTCAAGGACATTTAGGCTTACATAGTGCGTGGCCCCAGGATTGTCTGCCAAGTTGTTTAGGGTGATGAACTCCCTGCCGCTAGCTGCCGCCGCTGATGGTGACATGGAGAACCACCTGCAGCTGACTAGCTGCAAGGTGTCTCTCAAGCTTCCTATTGGACTGCATGTTGAGAGCTGTGCCGCTGCAGCAGCTTCGCTAGACTGAGACGCCCTCCAAAGTTGGGAGAGCGAGCGCAGCAGAGAGATCTGTCCTGTTCTCAACATGTTTAATCACTTCTTAAACGGGGTCCACAGCGCATTCCACTGCACGGTAAAATAGCGCAGCGGGAGGCGCTTTGGCGCCATTAGCGGCCATTCAATCGATGCGTTTGTTTGCTTGTAAAAGTTAAGTTTGCAGGCTAGGGTTTGGTTACCATCTGAGAACGAGCTGATCAGCGCCCTCTCATCTGATCAGTGCTGCAAGCCTGTTGTGGCTATGGCAGACCTTCAACAGTACATTGACTGGAGTAGTGTTGAGTGCCTGAATGCATTGCCCGAGCACCCTGTCAGCAACGCCCTTAAGCAGGCACGATGTTCATCCCAGATGCATCTGGCTAGTCTCATGTGGCTAGCAACAGTACACGGATTGTGCTGGCATTTGAGTCTAGGACATGCACTGACAATCCTGTAAACTTCTGGGTCACGCCGGGCCATCAAGCTTTGCAATGTTGTGTTTACAGGGGTACAGGGAAGATGACGGTCTGCTTCTGGAGAGTGACACCGATGAGCAGCTCTTGATACATATCCCTTTTAACCAGAAGGTAAGGATGCGAAGCGACCAGCAACCTGGCAGCAGCCCTCAAGCCCACATAGGTTGTGTTTGACTGTGTTTGGGCTGGCAGCAGTTGCTAGTGACAGTGGCCGCGTTGTTACCCATTCTAGATGACAAGACCTTGTCTTGCCTGCTGTTGCAGGTGAAGCTTACCTCCATAGTTATAAAAAGGTGAGATCCTGGCCCCGAGCCTGGCGCTGTGCCTTCCTGCTTCCCTGCAGCACCAGTTCCAGCAATGTGTTTATAGTAGTCGTCAGTACGTGGTGCCAGTGCTGCTCTCATGCAGCACTGGCAAGCCAGAGCAGGCGCCCAGGAAGATTAAGCTCTTTGTCAACCGGCCGACAATAGGCTTTGGGGAGGCCGCGGACCTTGCGGGGCAGCATGAGTTTGAGCTCACAGAGAAGGAGCTTGGCGGCGAACCTGTGCAGCTCAAGTAAGGACTCTTGCCACTGTGTGCACTTTTGAGTGTTTGGTGATAAACCGATGCTTAACAGGAGCTAACATTTTGCATGGTAAGCATTAAAAAATATCCCGTTGGGTACCTTGGCCGGGGGCAGCGGGCTGTGACTGTTATTCCATATGTTGACAGCATGGGAATAGCCAACAACAATGGGGTCGGGCGGGAGTACGCCAGCTTGGAATGCAACGGCAGGGTGTGCCTCCTGTTAACCAGCCTTGACATCCTGAGATCGTAGGATCACCTAGGCGTTCGCTACCAGAGAGTGGGATTTACGGCATGCGGAAGGCACAGCAGCGGCGGTGGCACCCTATCCTATTACGCAGCCTGATGCTTGGGATGCGTGTTTTGCCGTTGCAGAGTTGTGAAGTTCAACAATGTCAATGTGCTTACAGTTTTCGTGGAGAGCAACCAGGTGGGTAGCTGTCACAGTTACCTTGGTGTGGTGGGTCACACCCAGAAGGCCAGGTATGTCAAGTTTACTGGGTTCCGTGCAACCCGCGTCAAGTGATTCAAGGATCCGATTGGGGCCTCCGTGTATTAGCTGGTGGCGCCTGTATGTCCCAAACAGCTTGAGACTGCACGAGCCATCACATGCTGCTGCATAGCAGGCCATTGCGTTGCAGGCAGCAGCATGAGGAGCCTTGGCGGCTCATTTGGGACTCTACTCCCGACTCTGTCTCACACTGTGCAGGAGGACGAGGACACAACCGTTGTGCAGAAGATCGCCTTGTTTGGCAGCGCTGGCGACAGCTTCAATATGGCGGACTTTAAGGACATCTCCAAGGAGCAGAACCAGTAGCAGGGCTGCCAGGAACAATGCATGGCACAACATCAGTGACTGGTAGGAGTACTTGTTGCTGGCACATGCAGTGCAATCTGAATGTTAGTTGAGCTGCGTTTGATAGGGCGGCATGCAAGGATTGCGCTGCGGTGCTTGGAACCAGTAAATCTCTCCAGCAGTACCAACGCGAACCTATTAAACATCAGTTTTTTCTCAATGGCAGATTGGGAATGCCATCAAGGCCAACCGCCGCGCCCAGCGTCTAGGTCTGTTACATGCATCGCTTCCTCTGACAGGACATTGCAGGGGGCCAGGTCTTTGACTATGGGTGATCATGAACCCTCTTGTGCTATTCATAAGGGTGGCAGGTAGTGTGAACAGAGAGTGAGAGGTGAACAATGCTGACAGAGCTGACCAGTTGTGGGTGTTATTGGGCCAGCTGGTGCTGCTGGTAGTGCAACCTGCGGGTCTCCTGGGCTGGGTGTGCCAGGGGGGCCGTGTAAAAAATGCTCTAGTCTAGGGTGCGCCAGCCAGCGAACCTCGCTGGCAGCAGCAGAAATGGGGCTAATAGAGGATCGGCGCGTCAGTGAGGTGCTAGAGCATAGAGTTGGTCTTGCTGGGAGTGCCCAGGCGCGCGTGCCGGGGGTGCAGGTTGGTCCATGTGTGACACGCACACCACATGCGTGGCGCCCTCCCTATTAGTTGTCCACAGCGGGTCACCGCCAGGGACCCCTTCAAGGCAAGCATGTGAAGCCAGGACCAATGGTCGGCCAGGACTGGGGCACAGCTATGCAACGGCTTCAACCGCCGGCCTGCCTTGAGCTAGGGCTTGTTACAGGTAGCCAGAGGCGGCAGCATGACTGGCGCGAACATGCCCCTGCATGCACTGCGGTCCAGACTAGTGCGGCAACTACCCCCCAACGCAAATTCCACCCACAAGATCCCCGCAGCATGACTGCTTCAAGGCACTTCAGCACAGTTCAGTCCAACTGTCGTCTGTCCGCACTGCCTGCCACCACCAACAACTTCGATTCCCCACCCAGCGCTTACACCCGCGGTCACCCGACATGCTACTAACGGATGACTCGTAGCCAGCACCACACACCTCAAGGCCCGCACCCCACATGCGCAGGACACCACTCTGGGTCCCGGCCCCCACACACTGTCACACACTCAACAGCGCACACACACTCACATACAGGTACACGGCAACACACGAGTGCACGTCTCTTGGCAACAGCTTACGGTTTCTGCGGTCAAAGGCTAGCTACAACTTACCACCGCACCCTCGCCAAAAACAGGATATGAGGGGCAAAACCGTGCAGCACAGGGGAGGCCCCCAACTGATGCATGCAGGAGCACAGGAAGCAAAAAAGCAGTCTCGAGAAAACACATTGCATACCGCGGATGCGCCCGCAGACATTGGAGTTTTCCGTCATCGGATGGGTTCACTAACACTGCACCCCAAGAGAGGATATCACAGGGGGGGTTTGCCTAGACCACCAACCAAACTCACTTTATAGTTTCACATCTCAGCTGGCCCGCTTGCCAGCAACCCCTGCTTTGTGCAGGAAGCATGGATGCCAGGTCTGCGACCAATCTGATACCTCTGCTCGGCATGAATATCCAGCCTCCCGGCTGCGCTTGCATGCGCCCCCACCTCACACTTCGCAGAGCACCCTGTCACACGCTGCCAACCCTCTACTTCTCCCCAAACTCCTCCCAAGCGCCCACCGGGCGGCCCGGCACTAGCCCTCGGTGTCATGTTTGCCGGTGCTGCTGCTGCTGCTGGTGCAGGCGGTTCATTTGAAACTGCAGCTGCTGCTGCTGCTGGAGTGACGCCAGACCGCCTTCTCCCCCAGCCACCGTGCCGCGCTGGGGGGCCGGCCCCCTCCATCCGTGCAGGGCTGCTTGGTTCAGGGGAGCTGCGGGCTCTGCACAGAGGGAAGCCAGTGAACAGCCGGTGGGCTGCTTGTATGTAAGGTGCCCTTTCCTCCACGTCACACGCAGGATGGGTAACAGGGTGTGGCTGCCTTTGGTCGTCCAGACCCCCCAACCTGCCTGTTTCCAACCACACTGACAAAAGCCACTACACTACCAACTCAAGGCCAATGCATTTCCTGACACTCAAGTCCTGCATTCAGCCACTCCAACAGTTAGGATGGCACATACGTCCTCCCATTGCCAGCCTCCCCTCCATGCTTGCCAGCCTGCTGTCGTCGTTGCAACACACCAGACCAGTACCCTCCCTTCTGCCTCGCCACAGCACTCTGTGTGACCTGCCCGGCCCTCAAGCCAGGCAGCACCGTCAACGAACACTGCTGCCCACAGTACCGGCCACCCACCCTTCCCTCCTTGCCCCACTTCCCTCGAGCCACTCTTAACCTGATGGTCCCCGCTCATCTGATGCCACTCTCAACGCCACTGCTGCCCACAACACTGCCCTCCCACCCCCCTGCCCTCCTTTCCCTACTACCCTCAAGAGAGGGTAGCTGAGAGGGGGATGCTCTCAGCTCGCTGCCTCACCTGCCGGCCCCAGCTTGGGCATCAGATGCCCCAGCATCTGCGCAAGCCCCTCCCGGTCGTCCAGCAGCGCCGCCAGCTCAGCAGGCGCCAGCACCCCTCCCAGCTGCTGCAGCAGCGCCTGCACCTGCGTTTGCAGGTGGCCGCCCTGCTGGGGCCTCCCCAGCGGGGGCGTGAACGCCCGCGCCAGCTCAGCGGCGCCGGCGCCGCTGATGGGGGTGTTGGTCGCCCGGGCAAGCTCCGCCGCGGCCGCGGCGGCGGCGGCCGCCGCCGCGTACGGCGAGCGTGGGGGCAATGGCGCCTCTCTGGCGGGGAAAGCCAGCTCAGCGGCCCTGCTGGGCGCGCTGGCTGCCAGGCTGGCGCTCAGGAGAGACGCTGAGGGTGCTGCCGCAGCGCCGTTCATGGCGCCCCGCAGGAAGGGCCCCTGCCCGTCCTGCTGCCGCAGCTGCTGCAGTAGCTGGAGCTGCTGCTGGTGGTGGCTGCTGGCAAAGGGAGGGGCTGGGGACGCCTCCCGCCCCTGCTGTGCGTGCTGTGGGTGGACTGCTGCCCTGTGCCCCTGCTGCTGCAGCGCCCCCTGCAGGCTGGCCAGGCTGGCAGACGCCGCGCTGAGCGCCTGCTGGGCTGCAAAGGGGTTCCGCACAGCCGCGATAAGGCGCTCCGCCTCCTGCCGCTGTGCCTGCTGCTGGCGCAGATGCAGTATGTGGAGGGAGTCGCCGTTCAGCGGCTGCTGCTGCTGCAGCTGCTGCAGGGAGGGTTTCACGAGGCGGGGGAGCTCCTGGCCCTGCGAGGCCTGCACCAGAGGCAGCTCAGGCTGCGTTGACACAGCAGTGGTAGCTACAACCTACTGGGTAGATAGTACGAGTATTGCAAGCTGGAAGCATGAGCGCGGCAAGCTGTCAGTGCCTTCAGGGTCGCCAACAGAAGAATAAGCCCATCTGGCTGTCCATAGCACCCTGGAGAGCAAACCCTGTCATTCCCCAGCGCACGCGCGTAGCCGCCTCTTGCAGCCATACAAACAAGTGCAACCAGCTGGCCGTGCCGGCCTGTGTGCCGAAATGTGCGGCCCTTCCGACACCCACGCCTGCCCCCACGTCCCCACGCAAGCCGTGGCGCCGCGCAGAGCGCTCAGAAGCATCGCCGCATAGGACACCCCCAACGTAGCTAGAGACCCCCCAGGATGGAAACCCCCGGAGCAACCAGCAAGGCTGCCTCCACTCCCAAGGCCCTACAAATCGCCCCGCCCCCCACACCAGCAGCCAGCCACTGCGGCAGCTGCTGGTCAACAACAATAAGACTCGCCTGGCTGTTGGGTCGTGCCGGTGGGAGTGTCTGCGCCCTGGTCTGTTGCAGGGCAGCCTGAGCGTCGCCCAGTCCAGCCCCGGCCCCAGCCCCAGCAGCACTCCCAGCGCCCTGCCACTCCTGGCCCTGGTGCGCCTGCTGCTGCTTGTGCTGCGCCTGCTGCTGCTGCAGCCCCTTCAGCCGCTGCTCCTGCTCAGCAACCAGCCGCGCAGGCTGCTCCTGCTGCTGCCCTGCATGTCCTGCATGCTTTGCATGCTCTGCCTCGTCATGGGTGCTGACCACGGCCCCGCCAGCTGGCAGCGCCTTTGCAGCCCCCTGTGGGGAGGGAGGGCTGCTGGCCTTGGGTGCGGCAGCGTCTGCACCGTCCAGGGTCCCCTCTTGCGCAGTGCCCTGCCCCTCCCCTGCCGCTGCCGGCGCCCGGACGGCTGCATGTGGTGCCAGCTGCTGCTCCTGCTCGCCGCCCTGCCCGGCCTCCGGCCGCGGTACTGCTGCCCTCTCAGCTGGGCTGCCTGTCCTGACACCAGCCTGGGCATGCGCCATTGTTGACCGGCCATGCGGAGGCGGTGACTGCGTCCCTGGGCCTTCCTCGCCCGGCAGCAAGACCTGCGACCCTAGAGGCGCACCGTCAACTTGCTGCAGCTGGGAGCCTTCCTGGGCTGCTTCCTCTGCCGCCCCAGCCTCTGCCGGGCCACCGTCGTGGGCACCTGGTCCCGGCTGTACAGCTTCCGCGTGCACGGCCTCGCCCGACGCATCCCCAAGCTGCTGCTGCTGCTCCGGAGGAGGAGGCGGGGCGTCGCCACCTGCTGGCATAGGCGTCGGAGGGCGACTGCCAGCCTGCTGCTGCTGCTGCTCCTGTGAGCCCTCCGGGCCTGCCTCAACCTCCGGCTCCTGCTGCAGCAGCTGCTGACCTGGCTGCAGATGAATGTGTGGTTCTTCGCTGGGGGCATCCCGCCCTAGCCCGGCCCCCGCCAGCTCGCCGCTGCCACCTAGCCCGCCAACCGGAGGCAGCCCTGCCGCTGCGCCCGGGGCTGCTGCCGCCACCGCCCCTGCTGAGTGCGCAACCTCGCGAGGGGAAGACCCAGGCCCGGCCTGCTGTGCATGCTTTGTCAGCAGCGGCAGAGCCTGCTGAAGCGTGCGGAGCGCACGGGCTGCCTCCGAGTGCAGTGCCGGCTTGCTAATGGGGGCCGCCCCCTGCTGCTGCTGCTGCCGGGCCTGCAGTACCGCGCCTGCGGGCTGCCCTCCCTGCTGCGCTGCTGCCGCAAGGGGAGCTGCATGTTGCAGCAGCCCCGCTGGCACGCTAGCACCTTGCTGAGCCTGCTGAGCCAGCAGCACCTGCTGCTGGTGCAGGGCCCGAGCACCCTCCTGCTGCAGCGACGCCTGCTGCGGCAGCGGCTGCGAGTGCTGCTGCGGCAGCACGCCCCGGCCGCCCTGCTGACCTGGCCAGGCGCCGGCGCCGGTGACTGCCGCGCCGCTGCTGCCCCAGCTTCGCAGGTTCCCTGCCAGATTCCCTGCCAGGGACCCAAGCCGTGTGGAAGGCGCCCCTCCCGGCAGCATCTGCTGCTGCTGCTGCTGCTGCTGAGACTGCTGGTGGTGTCCCATCAGCAGGCTGAGCAGGTGGGGCACCTCAGCCCCACCAGCAGCCCCGCCCGCCACGCCCAGCAGCTGCTGCGCTGCCAGCAGCTGCGCAGCAGGCCCAGCAGGCCCAGCGGGCGCTCCGGCCTGGGGCTGCAGCCTGGGCAGCTGCTGCCCCTGCCCCTGCTGCTGCTGGGCCTGCAGGAAGGGGTTGGTGGGCTGCTGTGCCGTGCTGGCCACTGCCCCAGGGCCCAGGTAGGCACCGGGGTGCTGCCCTAGGGGTGCCTGGTCTTGGTGGGGCAGCCTGGCGCGGCCGCCCGGGTAGCTGCCGGGGTGGGTGCGGATGGGTGGCAGCCCATTGAGGCCCAGCGGCATGCCTGCAGCAGGACAGGCAGACAGGCTGGCTGGTTGAAGCGGACACACTTGGTTATCGTCTAACCAATTGTAAGGACCCTCACCAGCTTTCAACCTATCCAACTGAGCAACATGCTCCTCTTCACCGACAGAGGTACACGAAACCATTAGAGATGTAACCAGTAAGGAGATGCCTGCCGACAGACTTTCTCACTTGAGCCGAGTGTTCTCTAGTAGGGAGGGTGCCTGGAGTGTTGGCTGCCATGTACAACTTGCGGCCGCTGTGCGGACCTCCCCAGCAACCCAATTCCCTTAGCGCCTGGCTTTTCAGCACGTTAGCGTCCACGCCTCCCTCCCAGCTACAGTAGCTCTCTTCCCCGCCGTCAGTCTGGTACTCCCCAGATATCTGTCCAAAGACTTCCCGGTGTCCCCAAACATAGCAGCAGACGTACCATTAGCTGTGGTTGGCCGGGACGGTGCCCCCATAAGCATCCCGCCATAGCCACCCTGCTCCCCTGCACCGCCCGCAGCCACCATACCAAACGTTGTTAGCACGTGCAAGGCAGCTACTACAGGTGGCGCGTTGACTGGCAGGATGCTCGACAGCCCCACCCCAGGAGAGCGCCTCTATGGCAAAGGCAATGCCCGCTCCAGAGCCTCTTGGACAGCCCCTCCCACCCCTCACTGCCCCACCTGCCAAGCCCGCAAGCCCATAGCTCCCCGCAAGCGCAGGCACCGGCTGCTGCACCCCCTGCCGGTCAAGCAGCGACGGCAGCATAGCAGGCGCAGCGTGGCCTGCCGCCCCCGCACCCGCAAACAGCCCTGCAGCCGCATCACCTGCCGCCCCCGCCAGCCCATGGCTGGCTAGCAGCTGCTGGAAGCGGGCCGAGGGGGAGGCCGGCGGGGCCTGCTGCCCGCGCTGCTGCTGCTGCTGCTGGGCTGCCTGCTGCTGCGCCTGCTGCGCCAGGTGGGGCGGTAGGAGCGCTGCCTGCTGAGAGCCCTGGTGTGGCCCCAGGCCCGACTGCTGCGGTGGCCCCTGCTGCACGAACGCATTGCTAGTGTAGGCTTGCTTGCCGCCACCACCCGCGGCCTGCTGCGCTTTATGCCAGTGGATGAAGTGCGCGATGAACACCTGGCTCATGCGCTTGACGCCCACTCGCTCCAGCAGCGCCGGATGGACCACAGCGGGGCCGCAGCTGGCGCCCTGCTGGGCTCCATGCTGTGCTGCCTGCTGGGCTCCTCGCTGACTCATGTCCTTGCTGTCCGCTGTGGACACGTCCCGTGCGACGGCTGCCGCCACCCCGGCGGCCGCTGCCG
>BBXU01001157.1:0-42468 GCA_001598975.1 Parachlorella kessleri | reverse complement strand
CAGTAACTTGTTTGGCATGGGCCTTCCAGGGCTTGCTGAGCATACCTTTGCAACCTGTGTTGTGTTGGTTGCAGGCGTCTTCAGCCCGGGTGTACCGTCCCTGTTTCATGCCAACTACACCGCTGCTATGCAGCTGCTGGACACCCTGGAAGCCAACTGCCAGTCCCTGGCCCAGGTGAGCGTTCGAGGTGTGTGCTCGGGGTACTCTGCTTGGTTACTTTCGTAACCAGCCTGTCCCACCGCGCAACCTCTCCGAACCTGTGCTACATGTGGAAGGGGATGCTTGTGGTTATAGAGAATGTGTTGACTTGCGCCTTCTCTGTAGTACTTGCTGTCCTCTTTACCCCAACATGTGGGCAAGATGGAGTGGTGCGTGATATGCTGTCCTGGGACTCCCCACCTGACTTCGGAAGACCCAGGCTATGACTGTTCACTGGCTTATCTCCCCAGCACCAGAAATAACTAACCTCGAGCAGCCCAGTGAGCAAGCTGTGCTGTCTTGCTAATATCATGCACCAACTGCAACTGCCTTCGTACTTTGGCACCCCTGCTCCGCCTCTGCTTTGCCTGTAGGTGCAACAGTTCCGGCAGTCCGCAGCCTACCAGGCCCTCTTGAAGAAGTGGAACCTGCCAGTGTATTACTCTCTGCGTTTCCAGGTAGGCTCTCATTACCAGGCATGACGTCTACGACCTCACCCCGCTGGCCAGCCCTGGCAGCGGCAGCTCCTGCTGCTGCGTAACCCTCTGCCCCAACCCCTAAAATCGCACCTACTGCTCATGCTCTGTCTGGTGCTGTGGCAAGCGACTTGATTGATTGATTGATTGATTGAATGATTGATTGCCTGCCCCTCCAGAGCTCCTCTGCGGGCCAAACCTGTGGAGACTCTCCGTCTTCACCTGGTGCAGGACTCGACTCTTCTCGGCCGTCATGCATCCTGCAACCCATATCTGCGGTGAATCTCTAGGCTGTTCCCACCCTTCCGCCTGCCGCCTGTCGCTCACCCTGTGTTGCAGGACATAGCCGGCCTTGTGGAGAGCCAGCTGGCCAGCCCCAGCTTGGAGTCTGTCAAGGCTCAGGGGGAAGCCGCGGCGGCGGCAGCAGCAGGGCCGGGAGAGCCTGCCCTCGCCCTGCCGCCCTCCTCAGCCGTGTGGAGGGGGCTGCAGCGCTGCGTAGAGGCGGACGTCTTCCTGCCGCAGGTGGAAGGCCTGTGCACCTGGGTGTTTTGCGTGGGTGGTGGTGGGTACTCCAGACGCAGAGTAGCTGGCAGTGGTGACGACAGTGGCTGTGTTTCGCTTGGGCTGGCTAGAGTGCGTGATGAAGGTGTTCAAACCGAGGACAGTGTCCGCTGTGAAAGCTGGCCCGCTGGGTCATTTCCAGGATCTGGGAAGTTGTCGCCTCGGCTTGCGGGGCTGGGCAGGTTGTGTGTTCATCCCTCGTCCTGGGCGCGGAGGTGTATAATTGCACTTCAATGCAGGCATTACTCTCTGGTGCAGGAGCGAACACTTGTTGTGGTGTGTGTCCTTAGTTGATGATTTACCGTCTCTACCAGCGCAGTATTCCCTGCACAAACAATTGTATGGTACTCTGGCCCCTTTGCAGCTAGCAGACCGCTTTGTGCGGCTGGCGATGCAGCTGCTGGCACGCTACGCCACCTGGATACAGCAGGGCATGGCGCAGCGGGCGCAAGCGCTGGAGGCAGCGGCAACCGCAGCACAGCAGGCGCCGGCGGCAGGGGCGGCGCCGGGGCAGCGGCAAGGGGCTGAGCAGGCAGCCAAGGTGGTTTGAGGAGGGGGAACTCTGATTACTTTTTAGAGGGAGCTGCCAGCATTGCCCAGCAGTACCCAACGCCTGACCGCAGCCTGCTAACAGCTGTTTTACAGTGATTGCATGGTTACGCCTCCTGGGTGAAGCCCCGCATGAGTTGTGCCTCCCTATCTCTGCCATTTGTTGTAAATAGACTGATCCTCTGCACCCATAACTTTTGTAAGCACAACAGGGCCGGATGTTAGCCTTGCTGGCGCACAGCGACCCCGGCTCACCTATGTATTGCCACGATGCCGCAGCCCGAGCCGACGTGGGCGGAAACGGCTACCCCTGACCAGTTGGCCCTCCTGCTGCATGATGCCGGGGCCCTGGTAGAGGGTGTCATGGAGGCCTTTGTCCCGGCACTCTCGCAGCTCATGCAAGACATGACCACAGAGGTAACTTGTGTGTATTTGGTTGCCCGGAAACAGTTTGGAGATGTGCAGGGGTGAGGCGTGCCACGCCCTACAGTGCTGGTGTGAACTGGACAGCCGTAGGCGGAATGTCCAACCTTCTCATGCATCGCCCTGTCTGTAGGCTGGCGAGGCGGTTGTCATGGCCTTCCAGGAATCAGCTGGCCAGCTGAGCAGCGCCGGCGGTGCGCTGCTGGGCGCGCTTGCTGACACGTTGACAGACCAGTGCGTCGTGGTGCTACGTCAGGTTAGTCATGGCTCCTGGTAGGCCGTGGCAGGGAGTGTGCGTGGGTGGGGGATGGGGGGTGGGTTGCCCTCGGTCTGGGGGTGGTATGCACGTGTGTGTGCTCAACAACGGGGATATGGGCTCACCTGCGTCGTATCAATGCTTGGTTGCTGTGCAGACTGGCGCCACATTCACAAACAGTGCTTAGCGCGGATCACCGCTAAGCGTTCCTGTGGGGTGCGTGGGATGTGGGTGCGCTGCAGGTGTTTAATGCATAAGGGAGGGGGGCCAACTTGCTTACTACGGCTTTCTTGCGCTGGTGGGTAATTCAGACCCAGCAGTGTGTTCAGCAACTCCTGAACCAGGCAAGGAGGCCCCTAGACAGACAGGGCAGTGCGCCCTGCTGCCGCTGAAACTGGCAATATCAGCCCAGAGTAAATGCAGGGTATAGGTGTCGATGTTAAAGCACCCATCTGCCTTCTGCTCTCTCATGCAGCTGCGTGGTATCGTGGCCACCTTCCGTATGACCAAGCGCGCCCAGCCCGACCGCCCCTCGCACTATGTCTCCGCCATTCTCAACCCACTCACAGCCTTCCTGCAAAACGAGGCGGCACGCAGACTGGGGGAGCAGGCGCGTGCGCAGCTTACGCAGGCAAGTATTTGAGGTCAGAAGTGACCGCTGGATGCACTGAGCGCAGGTGGGGAGGCGGGTGGCCTGCACCTTGAGTGCATGTGCTACAGGGTCCAGCCGTGCCTGCGTTGCCGAAGCCCTCTTTAGGTGCTGTTGCCATCCTGCGCGGGTTGAAATATGCCTCCAGGAGGTGGTGCGCTGTTGTCACCGCTGGCTCAACTACCAGGTCTTGTTGATGCGGTGACTGGTTCCCGACTCCCTGGCTGGCGTGCAGGCTGTCGTGGCAGGTATCTCACAGCGCTACCAGCAGCTGGCAGACGACACGCTGAGCACTGTGAGGAAGACTGAGTCGTCCCTGAAGCGTCTGAAGACGCGGCAGCGGGTGGCAGCTGAGGGGGAAGCAGGTGAGCGGTTGTGCTGGTTTGTGAGACCAGTCGCACTGTCCACTGCTGTGACGGGTATCCCTCCTGGCAGCAATCGAGACTGGCCGTTGATGTTTCAGGGTGGAATACTTTAGCATATGTGTCGCTTGATATATACGAAGGCAGCCACTGGCAATGGCCACATATAATTTGGCTGCGGGCGCCCCAGCATTGATTGCCATGCCGCAGCCGCTGCTGGATCTGCAATTTCTGGATTGCAGGGGTACAAAGTGGGAAACCCCGCTGCTCCCTGAGTCACTGTGCAGGATCGCTCCCGACCCCACAACAAGATGTTAGCCATGCAGCTGCTGTTGGATGTGCAAGAGTTGCAGCGCAGAATGACACACAAGGGAACTCAGCTGTTCCATGCTTTCCTCTGCAGGCGGCGCCCCCGACACTGACAAGATGATAGCCATGCAGCTGCTGCTGGATGTGCAAGAGTTTGGGCGGCTGGCTGGGGCAGCAGGCGTGGACTTGTCAGGGGTGGAGGCCTACCAGCACCTCTGGGCCACTGTCTCGGCACCTGCAGAAGAGACAGCGCCCAGCTAGGTGGCAGGCTACCACTCTGCCAGACGGTCCAGCCTGCTGACGGGGCCCAGCAGGGGGAGGTGGAGCCTTGTGCGGGGCGCAAAGCTTTCCCGCAATTTGGGCAATAGTTTTGTTGGCCCCGCGCGGAATGGCGCCGGCTAGCTAATTTGTCGGAGCTCTGGCCACGGCACGGGGGTCCGCCAGGCAGTTACTAGGGAGGGGATGGAGCTGCCCGCGTCATCTGATAAGATAGCACTCGTACCGGTTTGTTGTGTTATTGACGACAGGGTTGTGTGAACAGAAGTTACTCACCAGGTTGCATGAGAGATGATAGTGCTAGAGGAAGTGTGCGGGCTGGAGGCTTGCCTGAGGGTCAGAGACAATAGGTTTTATTGAAAAGTCCTTCATTCAGCCTTGAAAGAGCAGTTGTGGGCTTTGCTTGCGTCCAGCCTATCCCAGGTGGGCCGGCTGCTAGCAACCTAGTAGGGACCACCTTGCCCAACTTGCCCAACTCACCACAAGGTGGTGCTGCCCCGCTGGATTACATCCAAGAGTCAAAGTTGACATGGTGCCTGGACTTGTTTGACGGCCTCCCCAGCAGAAGCTAGATTACATGAACTGACACTTTGGCGTAGACGGCTTTATAGGCTGGATGGAAGGTTCCACAATGGGAGTATAGGGTCAAAAGAAGACTTAGCCAGATCAGTCACACGCTGGCACATTTTATGGCAAGCTGGCCAATTTCGTCAGCTACTCTACTGTACAGACATCGAGTGCAGTCTGGTTCAGCACTGTTCATCCTTCTATGTCAAACTACATGCCAACCCAGAAAGCTTCCAGTGGCCTTAGCTTATCTTGGGGAGAGAATTACTGGCTCAGACATCAGGCAAGACTCAGGCTCATTCTGCATTCAACCCTGTCCGCCCAGTATCCCAGTACCTCCTCCCTGCTCGCCTTCCCTGCCACCCTCAATAAATACATGGGACCAGTTCGACCAAACCCTACAACCCCAATCACTGGCACCAAGAACTATAATGTACACAATGGCATGCTCCATGCCTGCAGAGCTTGCACCAATAAACCAGCAAGAAAGTCACCTGCCCTCTGTGCCTGCTGCTGCCCCCCTGACGGCAGAGGCATCCCTCAAGTTCAACTCATCCTCCCAGCAGCACCTTGCCCCCACGGGCCTCCTTGGCTCTCTCCAGGGGGGAACACTCGCCTGCAGCCTTCCTGACGGGCAGGTAGTTCCCTCATGTTCTACTCATCCTTCCAGCAGCACCTTGCCGCCACGGGCCACCTTGGTAGACTCCTCCATGGCTTCCTTCACCGACTCCAGCGGGAAGCGCTTGCCTGCAAGGGGCAAAAAGAAAACAGGAAAGCAATTGACGGCAGGTAAGACTGTGCGAGGGAGTGCGGCTCCAAGGGAGAGCGCTTGCCTGTGGGTAGGTGGGGGCACAGGCAAGGTTACCTCTTGGTTCCAGGGGCAAGAGCGCAGCATGTATGCAGTGGTGCACACAAGGAGGCTGTGATCTGGGTAGCCAAATTGCTGACATGGCGGATCATGCATGGACCAAACCCCCCGTGCAGGGTGAAACAACAACTACCTCCTGACAATGGAGGGACACAAACCAGAATGGGTCCTGCCCAAGCCTCCACTAAGTGGTGATCCTACTGGCTCAACAATCAAGCACATCCAGGGCCACACACAAAAGTGTAGCCTGGCTGCGGCAGGCACGCATAACTAGCTCCCGAGAGGCAGGATCACCTAGTACCTGTGTAGGGTGTCACGACACCATCTATCAGCAGCCGGGCCATCTCGTCATAATGCGCTGTCACCTTATCTGCACAGGCATACAGACAACATATGCGTATTCAAGTGCCCCTGGCACCCTGGGCCCTGTGGAGGCAACCCGACATAAACGACAGCCTGAAAGTGCCCACTACCCTTCCCATGAGCTGGAGAGGGTAAGGTGCTTGAATCATGGAGCTCCACAGCGGTACCCAGCCAAGCTGCTGTGAGGCGGGAAGACATCGTAGTGCATGTACAGAACCATCTATCACCTGACGGAACTTAAAGACGCCAGCCTCACCTCCCTGCGCTTCCAGCCACCGCACGACAGAGCAGCCGTCCACTTTCCTCCCCCGGAAGAAAGCCGCCGTAGGGATGCTCACTGCAGACCATAGACACACACCGGCATTGTACAGGTTCCAGCATAGCAGCCGGGGACTTATAGAGCTCGACAACTCTGCAGGCCGCCATGGCAACAAAGCCTTTGCCGGCCAGTCAAGTTACAACCCACACAAGCCATTCCCCTCTCCTACAATATGCACGCCGGTTTGAGCTTCCCACAACTCTCGCAGCAAGCAACAAAGACCACCGCCCCTGCAGCTGCCAATCTTGCACAGTTGGCTTACAGTTGGGCTTGTGTGAGAGGTTGCCGTACACCAACGTGGTGCCCCCAGGCCGGACTGCGTTGACCACCTGCATGTAACAGCTGGCAAGGAGTTACCGGGCCAGGCACCAGCGCCCTGGACTGCTCCCGCCCAGGCTGGCAAAGGAACGAAGCGGACTTGGCAAGTGAGGACCCCTGGGGTAGGGTTAGTACCGGTTAATACCAATACAAGTATGGAGCTTCCCTAGCTTTTCTCATGTCAATTGGTACCTTGGCAGCGATGAGACCACCGCCACCCTAGCTCCTGCTCGGGCTTAAGGCTTCGAACACGGCCTTGCAATCCACGCCGGGGGACTAACACCTGCCCTGCTGGTCCGTGGTCAGCTTCAAAGGAGCTGGCAGGCTGGCTTGTGCCAAGGGTAGTGGACATTCCCATACTGAGAAACCTCCCAGCCAACTTAAGCACATGTAGTACAATGAAGATACGGATGCTACAGAAATTTCAGTCAGTCCTTCCAGGGGGTTCCCCTTGCTCAAACACCCAGCGTGACCTACCTCTCCGGTCAGAGTGTCTCCTACGCACTCCGCAGCCCCGTAGGCTCCCTCCCCTCCGGTGATGTCTTGCACCTTGGAGGCAAGCTCCCCTTCCGGAGTCTCATCATTCACCACGAGCACTTCATCTGCCCTGCACCATGGAGTTTGTAGAACCGTTGGCTCAGATTTTGGACATAGCTTAGCGCAAACCTTGCAACCAGCCCTGTCAGGGAACAGGTACCCTTTCCGCCCTCCTGGCGCAACCTGCCACCACCCACAGTTGCACAAGTAAGGGCTGTACAAGCCTTGGCCGCCGGGCCGGGCACGCAGCAAGCTTGCTGCAGGGAGGTGTCAGATGGCAACAGTGACGAGGCTGAACAATGCCTGGCATATGCAAGTGCTCCTCTGGGTAGTCAGACAAGACATCCCGAGTAACCCATGGTTCGGCAGGGCACGACCGGTGCATTCCGCTGTTTTGAGTGTGCTTCCCCAGCCCTTGAGGGTCTTCTCCTTTGCGCAATCCGTCTTACAGCAGCGCCGTGCAGTTCAGGGAGTCACATCTTCACGGCCAAGCTGTTCCCAATAGCGTGTGCATGCTGTGACCTTGACCCTGTGCCCAATCCTGTTAGAACCCTGTCCACTCACCCCAGCTGCTTGAGCTCCTCGGCCTGGGCTTCCCTCCTCACCACGTTGATAGTCTTTACCCCCTTGTGCTTGGCCAGCTGCGTCAGGGACAAAGTTGACCATGGAGACTCGGCATGGTCCGCAACACTAACGGAGCATTTGTGCCTTGGAACGTAATGACCTTGGCAAGCAGGGCTACGCTAGTCAGCAGGCTAGGTGTGCACACCGCTGTATCATGCGATGACCAGTGGCAGCATGCGCTGATGGACTGATGGACTAGGCCATGCAGGTGTGCCAGGCTGGAGATGCGAAAACCCATGGTCTGATGATCACTAGCTGGCAAATAGCTGCCACTGAGGCACTTTGCCTCCCATGCATAAATTGAGGGATCTAGCTGACAAGGCACGCAGCAGAAAGGTGCCAGAGTGGGCAGCCGCAAGGCACAGGATGTGCTCACCTGGATAACGATGCGGCCTACCGCCGATCCTGCCGCAGTCTGCAGTATCCAGGCGCCCTTGGGAGCATCCAGCGTGTCGACAAGGGCCAGAGCAGTGAAGGGGTTCAGGTAGAACTGCAGCAGGGCAGGCACGGCAGGTGCATTTTGTTGCCCAGGTAAGACGTGCACACCCTTGTGCAGTCTTCTAGCAAAGTATGGTTCTAACGCTTTCTATATGTGTACGACCACATGGCCGTCTCGCTGCCACGTCAGGCCTGGGTAGAACAGCTAGACCACGTGCAGGTTCGTGTGGCGACGGCAACAATATGCTGTTGCGGCAGCTACATTATGCTTATGGGCTTCTACCTGAATTTAGCAATAGCACACCTGAGCGGCAACGTCATCACTCATCTCATCAGGCACCGCATACTGCAGGACACCACAGTCACCCGTCACAGGCACAGTCACCCGTCAGTCAGCACATGAGGCAGGAGTGCCGATCTAGGGTGCTCAAAAGCTCAGGTCCCCTTGACAGGGTACTGCTTGGGCACATGTTACGGCAGCTGGGCAGGCTCTTCGCACCAAGCACTCTCAGAGGCTGTTGTCCTGGCCCCAGACCCCAGGCAAGAACAGCGACAAATATCCTCATTGCACAACTATCCCATGCCGCCATGCTGTTGCTGGCTGCCTGCCTGGCCCCTCCAGTCACAAGCACATCCCCAGTCCCCACAAGGGCCTACCAAGCAGAGCGCAGCACTCACCAGCTTTTTCTCGTCTTCCACTACATACTGCTGGAAGGTGCCCTGTGTGTAGTTGATGCCAACGACCCTCTGGCCAGGGCGGAATGGCCCAGAGGTATCAGGTCCCAGGGCCTCCACTACTCCCACGCCTGCAGCGCGGCCACAATAAACTACTTCACCTCAGCAACAGCTGCTGTACGGCGGGTCGCCTGCCCCTGCTGGAGTGGTGATGAGGGTGACAGGCAGTCATACGTTACCTTGCAAGGCTGCGAATGGTTAATTAGGCAGCTTGCTTAAAGGTCTTGCAGGAGAGCGCATAAGCTTACCTTCGATCCCTATCACGAAGGGAGGCGGCTGGGGCTTGAAGAAGCCAGCCGCCTGGAAGAACTCGACGGGGTTGATGGTGCGCAGGTACAGCTTGATGAGCACCTGGCCGGGCCCTGGGCTTGGAATATCAGTGTCACTGACTGCCAGGCCCTCTAGCGGGTTGTTGGGAACCGGCTGAAGAACTTGCACAGCCTTGTTGCCGGGCATCGCGACTGCAAGCTTCCGTTCAATTCGTCAAAAACCTGACTGAGTGAGTAGGTATGGCCCCGAATGATGGGAATGCAGTTTTATAGGCGCACCTGGAGGTCCTCATTTGCCAGCAGTGACGTCATCTAGGGAGGGCAGTCATTTTCTAGCGTTTGCTCAGCCAGATTATTTACCTTTGCACAGTGCCGCGGTCCGAACTGATTTTTTATGGTTCTTCCGTGCTCTTAATTGTTGCCGACGGATTCTGCCGCTGCTCACACCAGAGCAGCACTGGGCAAGACAGACCTGCCTTCCATGGATCATGATAGTGTGGGCTGCTGCTAGACAGCATTCACCGCAAATCTTCTACAGATCATCCATTTTCTGCCGGCCTTACCAACCACTAAAACTACGAATCCAGCAATCCGCGGCTGATCTGGACGTGTGTGGCGCTGGCGCGAAGTCATTGAGTTTCCCGACTTAACAACATGTTGCAACAGCAGCCCACTCGGGCGTGCTCTTACAGCTCAGTACAAGCCCGTTTATTCTCTTTGTACCGTGCACCCAAAGCTTATGCCGCTGCGGCCTACCGCACTGCTGGCTGTCGAGGACTCCTGGCTTGTGGGGGTGGCTCCAGATTGAAGGTGCGGGGACCCAACACCCGCCCATTGGGCGGGCAGCTTGGCCCCCTAGTGGGTATTGTAGAGCTGATGTCAAGACTCCTCAACAGCCCCCGGTAGTGTCAAAGCTGGCATTACATGGGTGAACATGCACGCCACTCAGCCCAGCCCTTGCCTGAGGGGCCCGTCTGTACCTCGGCATTGAGGCCACTCACATGGTACTCACACGGTCCTCATTAAAGATCTGGAAAACTTTCCATACAGGCCCTGTACTAGGCCAGCATTATCCACGCCGCTCCTAAATGCTGATGCCTAGCGCGCACTTTGTTTTGGCATTGAGGCCTGGGAGATTCAAGGCAAACAGACTCAGTCACCCCTTCAGAAGGATCTTTGCCCCATGCCTTCTTTCTTGGGCTCCCTAAATGGCCTCCTTGGCTCTTTGCACTGGGAAGTGCTAGCCTACAGCCTGTTGCAACACAGGGCCGCCTCATCTTGTACTCATCCTTCCAGCAGCACCTTGCCCCCATGGGCCACCTTGGCCGACTCCTCCATGGCTTCCTTCACAGACTCCAGCGGGAAGCGCTTGCCTGCGGTAGACAAAATGAAAGAAGGAAATCGCTTGATGACAGGAGATAAGAGGACGGAGCGACGGCTCCAGGAGGCTTGCCTGGGAGTGAACTGGGAATGAACTCGTGTGAAGGCACGCGCAAGCATGACATGGGACATACGCACGCCCACCAAACTGATCGTCCCGCAAGCGCAACAGTCTGGCACTTTTCAGACCACACTACAGGTTGCCCTTGCAGCAGCAGGTACACAGGTCATACACTTAGGGAAACCAGCTCCAGCGAGCCTGGATCACAGAGTACCTGTGAAGGGTGTCACGACGCCGTCCATCAGCAACCGGGCCATCTCTTCAAAGTGCGCCGGCACCTTGTCTGCACGGCCACAGACAACAGCTGCGTTGTATGACTGCCCTTGCACCTGAAGCCCTGCGGCACCCACTAATTGAACGCTGCTCCTCCCGTGGGCTTGTGGTTGTTGAGCATAAGTTCCCCTTCAGTCAGGCTGGGCGCAAGTAATACACGCCTAGGGAGCCTGCCCTGCCTACGCAAAGCAAGCAATTCTGGCAGCTCCAGGTCTTGTCTTCTGAGACAGACGGCCGGTACAAAGATCCACACGGACCGCACGACCTGCGACCCTGCTGCCGGCCGCCGCAAGCCCACTTGCCGATCCAACATAGGTCGCATGGCACTGCCCAGCCTCCTCTGCTGGTTGAAGTACTGATGAGTGGCAGACTAGCATGCACAGCGTTGCCGGCCAAGTTGCCAGCCCCACAGTACTCACGCCTGCGGGATGATATGTGAACGGCGGTGCAGAGACAGTCTGGTGCATGTACAGACTGCAGTTGCCTTTAAATATTGACAGCTATGTAGCAGTAGCTTACCTCCTTGCGCTTCAAGCCACTGTGGGAGGGAGCAGCTGTCTAGCTTTCTCCTCTGGTGGAGGAAAGACGCGCTAGGGATGCTAACTGCACAACACGAACATAGACCAGGCTTTGTATAACCTTGTTTTATAAATACAGTAGCCGAAGTCTCTGTACCGCAATCCGTAGTACATCATGCCAGAAGACTTCGCCGGCCTGCCACTCGTGTCACAGCCCAAGGCTACCCTTCCCAGCTGACCATGCACAGCGCAGGCTCAGCAAATGTCACAGCTTAGGAGCCGTTCCATTGGGACAGAGCTACAGCACTTGCAGCTGCTGGTCCCGCACAACGTGAGGAGCTACTGGCTTACAGTTGGGCTTGTGTGACAGGTTACCATACACCAGCGTGGTACCTCCGGGTCGTACTGCCTTCACCACCTGCGGGTGACAGCTGGCAGGGGTTTGCTGGCCATGCACCAGCGTGGTATGCCACCACATGCTGCATCAAGCACAACTAGCCAAGCATCCCCGCTACTTTGGAAATGAGGCATATCTGACAGTATTGTGTGGGCTGCGACGCTCCTCTGGTTGCATCAAGGCAATTCACTGCCGAACACCTGGTGTGGGTGCACCAGGGTTAAATTCAGGCACCCTGGAAAGCCAGCCCAAGGAGATACAAAGTTCCCTGCTGGCCCATGGTTAGCTTGCTCGCGATCTGGCAAGGTGGCTTGCAGAGTGCCCGTTGCGATGGACACATCCTAACAGCAGTGGCTGCGTCTTGGCAACTCAGGAACCTTAGTGCAGAAGTGGAAGGAATAGACGTAAACCCTTCAATAGCCACAACATCACAGGTGCTAGTCTCCCAACAAAAGGCCTTCCTTAGTTTTTATACATACAGCTCCGTGAGCTTGCGGTTGTGACAGAGCGTAAGCTTCTTGTTTGACTGCCATCGAGGCCTTCAAGGGCATTCCCCAGTCTTAAACACACCGTCCGCCCTACCTCTCCAATCAGAGTGCCTCCAACGCAATCTGCAGCACCATAGGCCCCCTCTCCTCCGGTGATTTCTTGCACCTTGGAGGCAAGCTCCCCCGCCGGGGTCTCATCCTTCACCACCAGCACCTCATCTGCCCTACATTGAGGAGCCGGAGAGAGCCAGGACTAGCTCAGGACACAGACAAGGCGGATACCTGGCATCCGGCCATGTCAGGTCACAATCAGCTGTCCTCTCGTTGCACTTCCTGCCACCACCCACAAGCACACATTGTAGGTGTTACGGAAGCCATGACAACCCGACATGCTTGCTGCAAAGGCATCAGGCAGACCACCAGCGACAGGCTGAGCAGTGCTTGGCACTAAACATTGCGGGCTTTGTGCAGCCAAACCGGGCTCCCGACTACTCCATGCTTCGCCAAGCACGGATGGTGCACTTTGCTGTTACCGTATGTGTGTGCTTCTCCAACGGCTGGAAAGCTTGCCCACCATCCCACCAGGTGCACAGTGCTGTCCAGGCGCCAACATGATGATCCAGACACTTCTTTCAGCACCCTCCTGCATGCTCCTACCCGCGCCCTGCGCCCTAGCCTGTGCACTCACCCCAGCCGTCTGAGCTCCTCCACCTGCGCATCCCTCCTCACCACGTTGATGGTCCGTATCCCCTTGTGTCTGGCCAGCTGCACCAGGCACGGAGTCTATCTGGCTTTTGACTTGCTCCACAAGCTTCACAGTGCAGCAGTGATTCACGGGCCTCCAGGACCTTGACAAGCAGGGCTCCACTAGTTTGGTACACCAGGCATGCGAGCTGTTGTAATAAGACGTGGGCGGTGAGCTGTGGAGGTAGTGTGGAGGTCACACGATAAGGTCCATATCCACGGTGGGCCACACTTGCAGCTTTGAGGTTTGCTAGGCAGGAGAGCAGGGGCAGTCCTGGCTGATAGATCGCCAGATGGCAAACAAAGGGAGGGCGCGTTCATAAGTATCGGAGAGAGGGTACCTGCTCCACAGGCAATCCTGCTGTGGCATTCGTCACCTGTATGACGATGCGGCCAACCACCGATCCTGCCGCCGTTTGCAGGATCCAGGTGCCCTTGGGGGCAGCCAGCGTGTCGACCAGGGCCAGAGCAGTGAAGGGGTTAAGGCAGAACTGCACCAGGGCACGCCAGAAAAGTGCACTGCCGATAGGACAACGTGCCTAACCCAGGGCAGGTAGCTGGGGCAAGTTTGCGTGTGCACGCTCCCTGGGTGCAGGTAACCAGAAAGAGAGGTGGTGGTCCGTGGCGGGGCCAGGCCTAGAGGGACAGCAACGGTACCAGCAGAGGGGGTACATCTGACGGCTACAGTATACTATAGCGACGGCACCAACACGGTGTTGTGTTATCTTTCACAGCCCGCACCTGAGCGGCAATGTCGTCGCTCATTCCGTCGGGCACAGCCCACTGCAAGGCACCACCGAAGCATGCGTGTGCACGTGAGACGGGCGTGCCAAGCTAGGGCGGACCTGCAGAGGGTGCCGTTGAGAGGTACTTGGAAAAGCAGCTGAGTATTCTAGCTGGGCAACCTTTGTAGGGGAACAACTTGGTTGTCAAACCCCCAAACCCAGGGACAAAGCACACAATGAAGAGGTCGTTGGGGCCTGGAACGGCTGCGGCGCACCAGCATTGACCACAGCAGGAACTCAGCCGCACAGCAGCGGTTATCATTTAGCGTGTTATATCATAGTCTTCCTCCAGAGCGGCACCTGCTACGCTATTATACACCCTCAAAGCCAAGCAACACGTGCTGAAGAGTACCTGGCCATGCTGGCAGCATGAAACATCATGCCCTGATATCCCTTGTTCTGCAAATCCTCACTGCACTGCCTCCTTAAGGCAAGCTTGTCTTGGCAGCATGGCTGGAAGGTGAAACCCCTGCCGCTAGCTGTCGCTTCTCGTCAGGCCCCTTTAGTCCCGAGCACCTCTCCACTCCCATCAAGTTCTCAGTGTGCACCTGCACAGCACTCACCAGCTTCTTCTCGTCTTCCGCCACGTACTGCTGGTAGGTGCCCTGTTTGAACAATTCCATGCCAACCACCCTCTGGCCTGGGCGGAGTGTACACGAGGTTTGGGGCCCCAGACCCTCCACAGTTCCAACGCCTACATCGCAGCCAAAAAAATCCGCTTTGAAGTGAGTTCAGCATGGCCGACTTAGAAAGGCGGCGTGCCTCTGCTGGAATGGCGAGGGGACGGGCATAAGTCCTCGCAAGTTTGCGGATCAGGCTGACGAACGCAGTGGCAAACCTGGAACGTGATAAGCAGTGCACAAGCTTACCTTCTATACCTATCACGAAGGGAGGCTGGGGCCTGAAGGAGCCAGCCGCCTGCATTTATTATAATCTCGACAGGGTTGATGGTGCGGAGGTAGAGCTTCACGAGCACCTGGCCGGGCCCTGGACTGGGAATATCGATGTCATTCACTGTCAGGCCCTCAAGCGGGTTGTCGGGTACCAACTTAAGAACTTGCACAGCCTTATTGCCGGGCATGGCGCCTCGTGTCAGCAAACTTTGAGTCAATGTCAAAGCGCTGACTGGGTGACCTCACTTCTTAGACTACAACTCCAAAAATGAAGAGGACGCCATGAGAAGAATGAGCCAGCACTTACGTCATCAAGGGCGAGAGAACTAGGTTTGCTCAGCCTGCAGCAGGACAGTACCTGCCATCTCGCAAGTTGTGATTTGCTCGGCATGCTGTGGCTCTCGTGATGCATCATGACGCCACAACCGTTGTGACATTTTCCTGAGCTCCTTCAAGCAGGGTTGGGACAAATTTGATGTCATGGAAACCCCTCTGGTTGGGACTGCGCCGGACTTAATGTGGGAATAATATCATCTTGTGATAGCTCCTTCCCATGTAAGACCCACAGTCTGACAAAATCGGGAGCCCGCCTAGGCGCAGCTAGCTTGTGGAGCGTCTGATATTGCAGTCAGCCGCGCCTGACTGGACTCGATACGTGTTGAGCGCGGGCGCCCCCTCCTGGCCCATGTCTGCCAAGCTGCCCAGACCTTCTCACACTTCAGGCCTATATCTGTACCTTACAGATGAGCATATCTACTGCCTCGCATATACTAGCTGCCCTCAGATCGTCTGACATGTAGGAAAGATGCTCAGCGGCACAGCAAGACTGCAGCAACACGGTTCTTCAGTCTCTAAAACAAACAATTGCCAATGATTAGGCAATCACTGGAAGCAGAACGTCAATGGTGATGCAGGGGGCTAGCACAAGGTCTAGTCTAGATGTGCAACATTATCGTGTCTGCGCCAACGCCCTGTGTCGGGGGTGCCCGGCCCCACGCCCAGTAGTGATCGCTGGCGTAATGCTCACTATTTATACCCTCTCAGTATCAGAGCCCCGGGCCAGATGGACACAAAGCCTCCACGGGGACATGCATGCCATCCACACGACCAGCCCATGCGTGGCAGGCCCGTTCGTACCTGGGCTGGCAGCCACTCAAACGAAGTTCTCACATCCCTCACCAAAGCTCTGGGAAAGTCTTTATACAAGCCCCATACCAGGCCAGAGCCACAGATGTCACCCCAAGACGCTGAGCCAGCACGTAGTCAGGCACTGAGGCCTGGGAGCGTCAATGCCACCTGATGTGTCACCCCTCCAGGAGGATCTTTGCCCCATGCGCTGCTTTCTTTGACTCCTCCATGGCCTCCTTGGCTCTCTCCAGGGGGAAGCGCTTGCCTGCAGCCACAGAAAGAAGCAGGCAGTGCTGGAGCGCAGAGGGTAGGAATGATCCCACTTTTTAGCCTTCAGCAGTTACAGAAGCTCACAGAACTCAATGGTGGTGACTAGCTGGCACCACTTTATGATGTAGTATGGGAATCAAATCTCAATGGCAGTAACTTCAGAGATTGGGGTCAATTACAACCCCAGTGCCTGTAGCACGCCAAGGCACCCACGCGGCAATCCAGCTAGGCTCGCTCCTTCACTGGCTAGCGCCCCTCATGCCAGCGCCTTGATCCCCAGAGCAGCTATCGCTAATGCATGGGGATCATTCCATACACAAACCGGTCACACCCTCGCCGCGCTGCAACTCAGCGCTTCACTGCAATACCCGCTATGGTGTGGGGTGCTATTTGTAGGGAAGTGGTAGCGGGCATTCCTAGCATGCATGCAGGCCCTGGCAGGCTGGAGAGCTCCGTTCACCTGTGTAGAGGGTCACCGTGCCATCCATCAAGAGCTTTGCCATCTCTTCAAATAGCTTCATCCTCTCCTCTGCAAAGTGCAGCTGAGCCCCATGCGTTACACGGGCCCTTGCTGTACCATGCAAAGGGCGGCTTGAATTGTATAAGACATACACAGGCATTGATGGCATTCACACAGATGCACCTGCTGTTTATCAGTCAACAATACACCTGGCATGAGTTCCGCTGACCCCATTGACGTTGACTGTGTGTAGTGCACCGTAGTATCTTCAAGGACATTGATGCAAACACATCTTACCTCCCTTCTGTTGCAGCCAGACTGCCAGGACGCAGCCTTTGACCACCTTGGTCTGAAAGAGTTGTGACATGGACACGCTGACTGCACAGCACCAAAAGCTTGCACTTAATACCTGCATACCTGCACTGGATACCTATGGTAGCACAGGGTGACCAACTCTTCAACTCTAATTTTCCTAACCGAGACCAAGCGGATTATGGGTGCCTGCTGTTCCAGGTAAGTGGTGCTCCCACACGCTACCACCCTTCAAACTCATCCGGAAGCGATGGAACTTGCTAGTAGACTGGCTCATCTGTCACACCTGCAACGCAAAGCACTGCTTCAGCCACCCACCCTTCTCAGTGCCTGAGAGGTTCCCATACACCACAGTGGTGCCACCGGGGCACACCGCCTTCACCACCTGCACATGACAGCTGGCAAGTGGATCATGTAATGGCCTTGATAATAACAAGTTACGGGCTTTGCAGGCTCCCCAAGGTATCTGTGAGGAGCCCGAGGTACGCATATAGTTCTCTGTATATGGAAATCAAGCTCAGCCTTGAAACATACACAACAGAACTTACTCACCTCATCCAGGAAGGCACCTCCAATGCAGTCAGCCGCCCCGTAGGCGCCCTCGCCCCCGGTAACCTCCTGCACCTTGGCAGCAAGCTCGCCTGCAGGGGCATCGCTGTCGACAACAATCACCGCATCGGCCCTGCAAGCAGCAACATGGTAGAGGTACACTACGTAGTTGTAGTTGAGATTCGTGCCGGTTGGTTCCATCACATTAAGGCTGCATGAGCCCTCCTGTGGGGCAGCGCTGACTGGGGTAGCAGCACAAGGAGCACCCAAGAAGCAGAACCTGATGCACAGACGGCACAACCACTCGACCATGTGGATCCTAACAGTCTGCCCTCACACAAAGAGGGTAATCTCCCATAACCTCCATCTCTCCACTGGCTGTGTCCACTCACCCCAACTGCTTGAGCTCCTCCACTTGGGCTTCCCTCCTCACCACATTAATAGTCTTGGCTCCCTTGTGCTTGGCAACCTGCAGGTGCCAGGTTGCCACCAGTGTTTCAATGACTTCAAGCCTGCGAGTGCTGAAAGCGACTATACATAATGCCAGCCGGGCAAGGGGAACTGCAAACAAGACTGCAGCTGACGACCTAGGAGGACTGTGGCTACGCCTGGGTCGGGTTGGCCATGTCACAAGAGTGATTGGCATAGGAAGTCCTCGTCCGAGAGGGCGGACACATCACTATAGTGCGCCAGTCCACCATGACTTGGCCCTTCCACAGTCTTTCCAAAGGCTGTGGATATTTATCCCCAAAGGCCAGAAGGCCACCACCTTTCAATGATGATCCATCCTAGCCTACTGGTGGTGGCTGGTGAACTTCAACGCTAAGCTAGGCTTGTATTGAACAACGACCCGGGTTAAGAAGTGTGTACCTGGATCACCAGGCGGCCCACGGCAGAGCCTGCGGCTGTCTGAACCAGCCAGGCCCCCTTTGGCGGGTCTATCATGTCCACCAGAGCCAAAGCCGTGAAAGGGTTCATGAAGAACTGCACAGGGGCAAAGAGAGTCATATGGTGCAACGTTTGGGGCTACGGGGTTATGTGTCAGGGCAGGGGAGGTGGTAACGGGACGGACTCGCTGTGGCCGCGGCAAGGACACCCCGGGAGACCTCATGAGACCTCAAGGGTGACTTGCAGTGGGGTGGCTCGTACGCTAATCAGCAAGCAGAAGCAGTGATGTGCAGCTGGCATGCATGGAACAAGCACAGCACAAACACTGCCAACGTTCCACAGCAGCAACTGTGTCACACATGGTTGTGCCCTTGTGGTTTGTACCCGTTTGCTGGCACCATGGGCTCGTAGTGCAGCAATAGCTGCATGGGGTGCACCTCTTCAAACCGCTCGCAAAGCACCTGCCAGGGACGCTTGTCTCACCTGTGCAGCCACCTCATCGCTCATCTCTTCTGGCACCGCCCACTGCAGGGCATGGATGTTTGCAAGGGCAGGTTAAATGCATTGGTAAGGCACGCACACTGTTGGTGACTGACAGACAGACCTCAGAAACCAGCGCAGCGGCTGTAGTGACCAGCCCATACCAGGTTCTTCTCGTCTGCCACGAGGTATTGCTGGAAGGTGCCCTCGCCGAAGGGTATTCCAACCACCTTCTGGCCCGGGCGCAAGGTCCCAGCATAGCCAGGGCCTAAGCGCTCGACCCTGCCCACGCCTGCATCTCATGGCAAACGTGATGCCTTTGGTAAACAGCACAGGTGGTACCAGCCCGGGTGGGCGGGGTTTGAACAACCAGTCCTGGGGCGCGGTTGTACATGGTTCCGACCCAGCCCTAGACTGGACGTGTACCCTTACACTGACCGGTGCGGGATGTCAAGAGGAGCAGCCTGGTCTAGCAGCACCTTGAACTGCGCTGCCCTTTTGTTAGCATGTGGCGAGCGCTTCTACCAAGGTGGCGCGGGTACAAGCACGGCAGGCTAAGGAGTTTCAGCTCCAGGTACCCCCCCCCCCCCCCCCCCTTCTCACCTTCAAAAACCTATTGCATATGGCAGGGTCCTGGGGTCAAAGAAGCCAACTGACTGCAGAAACTCTACAGGGTTGACAGTTCTGAGGGTCACCCTCACGAGGACCTGGCCTGGGCCTGGGGTGGGGATGTCAGTGTCAGTGATCACCAAGCCATCCAGGGGCTTGTCGGGCACATACTTTGTGACCTGCACGGCCTTGTTACCGGGCATCGGGACTGCTTTCAAGCTGAGGACTAACGGCAAATGGCTGAGGTTTTTACGGCTTGCACTTTGAGCTCATTATTACGGGTCTCGCAATACTCTTGAAGGGTCGGTACTGGCAGCCTTTATGTCATCCGAATGCTGATTAGATAACCTATGGGTCCTTATCGGACGCATCAGATCATCCGTCCTGACACCCATAGTGGCATCCATAGCATTCGGTGCAGCTGCGGTTAGCCAGAAGGAAGCCAAGGCTGACCTACTTCGGTACTAACCCGGGGTGCCTGAACGACATAACCCTCCTCTGGCTCTTGATTTCTTGGCACTGAGATTGAAAATGTAAGCTGAAGGGAGCCTTTGACCGCTGAGGTGATGCCCGGTTCCAGTTTTACGTAAGTGAGCGCTTCGAGCGCTTGCGCCTTAACCTCGATGTTGCAGACATTACTACTCGTAGTTGCTCGTGCATGTAGCTAGTGGCCTTGCAACCCCCCTCAGTCAGCAGACTTCACACGTGGGCGCCTCAAGCCAGCATGTATAGTCACTGCCCGGTTACATACCCCACTTGCCCTGGCACCGGTTTGATGTGGGGACCCCCGTCAGTTCCCCGTTTGCCCCTTTCCAGCATACACTAGTGGCAGCCCTGTGGCTGCCGGGCGTCCACTGCATTTCGGTTGACCCTTTGACCCAAGCACATATTGATTACACACATGGCGTTTGCCTGGGCAACTAAGAAACTGAACAGACGGGACAGTGCTTGATATCACAAGTGTTAATATAGCAGCAAGGAAGATTTCATGAAGACATAGAGCAGTACGGTAAAAAGCATCTGCATGCTGCCAATCAGGTCAGCACTCCCAGCCAGCTTCAGCCGGCTCCCTAGTGGCAGGCAACCACAGTTCAACCACACTTGCATATGGTGCATACCGCATTTAGGATGGGTGCCAAAGGGATGCGCAGCGGTGTTCTATTGCACGCTCCCCTGATGGCGCTGGCTGGGAATTGTCACCGTCCAATGCACAGCTCCCCCTAAACAGCCTGCCTGCCTTAAGCGGGCATCACCTCTTCAACAGCAAGTCCTTAAAATGACATTCATGCGGATATGGGCAAGGCACCTCGTTCCCAGCCTCGGCTCACTGGCCGTCAGCCTGAGTAGGCTGGCTCCCTTTTCCAGCCAGCTTCTGAGCCACCTGTACAGCGCGGTACGCAAATACCCACATGTCAGCAAAGAGTGCAGGGGCTTGCAGTAATGGGGAATGCACCAACATGAGGCGGTACTTCACCTACTCACACCTTGGCAGGAACATCTTTTCCTTCGTGCAACCCAGCCCAGCCAACCCCAGCACTAGCCCCCTGCAGGCACTTACAAGGTAATGGAGGCCGACGTTCCACAACAATCATGACCCAGCCACGCAGCTGCCCCCCCCGCGGGTTGACCTGGTCAAACTCACGCTTGCACCCACCTTGATAAAGCACTCCGCCTGGTAGCTGCCGTCAGCCACTTGCAACCCCAGCAGTATGACCTCACCCTTACCTAAATCCCTGACTCAGGGCCCACCTCGACACAGCACTCCCCCTTGGAAGCTGCCGTCAGCTACTTGGAGCCCCAGTAGTATAGCTAAATGCTTACGTCATCCCTGACTCAGGGCCCACCTTGGCAAAGTACTCTCCCTGGTATCGAGAGTAGTCCAGCTCAAACTGGGAGGGCTGGCGCTCGCCCTTGGCGCCGGCGTAGGTGCAGGCACCATAGGAGGTGGCAGCATGCACCTCCGACAGGTCTTGCATTAACTCTCCAAAGGAGTATCCTACAGCACGGTGGGAGACAGAGGAGCGGCTGGGCTGGGGAGCGGTTGCGGCGGGGACCCAGGTGTTGCATTTCAGGTTCACAGCAGCAAGAGACTGCCCACATACGCTTGCGAGGCACGGCAAACAGCCTCTGGGTTGGGTGCGTTCCACAAAACACAGCATGCTTCGCATGTACTGGGCTGGCCAAGCACCCGGCCAGGTGCCAGAGGGCTGAGTTGCCAAGCCTGCTGTTGCAGCCCCTTACCGCAGGGGACGAAGATCATGCCATGGTGGGCAAACTGGGTCACGCTGGTGAGGGCAGTGGTCTCAATGCCGCCGCCCTGCACAGCACAGCACAGCGAATGAGCCCATCACAGCGCTGACAGAAGCTCATTGTGCTGGCAGTGGTCTTGCACAACGCAGCTCTCGCGGACAGTGTGTTCCACCCCCATCGCAGCGTCAGCTGAAAGACCCAAGGGAGCAACCGTGAGCATGGTGTGTGTGACAAAGACGACGTGCTATCTTTGAAAATCGTGCACGCCGAGTTTGCTCCTGCTAGTCGACGCATCTGTACTCCTCCAGTCGCCATGGCGCTATCGAACCGCCTAAATCCATGTGCAGCAGGACCTGACCGCGCAACAGGCGTTACATGAGGAGGCCCAAAGACTGCTACACAGGCCAAGTTTGCTGGTTCACATATATAGTGATATATATGTTGAGCCCTGAGCTGCCCTCTGCTCCAGCTCCCTGCACCCCCCCCTGTGTGCATTCCGCCCTGGTGATGCTTAGCGGCGCACCTGCGTGCCCACCGAGACGAAGACTCCTGCCGGCTTGCCCACCAGGGAGCCCTTGACCCACAGCCCGCCGGTTGCGTCAAACAGAGCCTTCATTTGGGCAGGCATCATCCCAAACCTGCGAAGGAGGAGGTATGGCATGGGCGGACAGCCCCATTGATAGTCCGACCTGCAGCTGTGGCTGGAAGATGCAAGCGGGTAGCGCTCATGCTGTCGATAACAAGCAGTACTGCAAAGCAGGGTCGGGTCCTGGTGGAAGGCGTCAAGGCACCGGCAGCAGTGCCACTCCTTGCGCTGTGCAGCTGCATGGGGTGTCACTAAGCATCTCTTCACCTGGTGGGGATGCCAAACAGAAAGCCTGCATGCAGGTCACCAATGGCCATGAGCACCAAATGATGCCTGATGCCGCCGTGCCAACACCAACGGTTCAGCAGTTCATCAGTGGTCTGTCACTGCTGGGCAGCACGGTGCCAGGATAGACAGTGCACATGACTATGGTACTGCAACGTCCTGCGCTTCTGTCAGCGTACCGTCGTACTCTGGAAGCTTGTTGGGCTCCATCACAGGGATCTCTGGCCAGGGCTTGGGAGGAGCTGCAGCCAGCAGAACACGACATCACCACATCAAGTAAACTCCCTGGGCCTGCCTGCCTGCACCCATGTAACACCTTGCCACTCCTGCAGCACCGACTCTGCCGCAGCCAAGAAGCTGCCTGGCTGCCAGGCAGGCACACCACGCAGTATCTGATCCGCAGAAGGATCAAAATCAGATTCTCACCCTTCATGAGCTCCACAATGTTTGGGGGCAGGGTCTCAGCAACCTGCGTGCAGCAAGCCTTGCAACTGGCACACCTCGAGCTGCAGGCTTGGCTCAATGCACGGTACTGGTTACCTGTTACTGGTACGATGCTCAATAACTGGATTCTATTTGCTGAAAATTGCCCAAACAGGACTGACTGCAACCTTGCTCAAGGCCCCGCCGACACCAAGCAGGCTCCTGCTTGGCAGCTCTGATTGGCACCTGCCAGGCGGTCATGCAGTAAATGGAACTCATGTAGACACGCTGGAGGTAATGCTGTTTGGATACACCATAGAATCCATCAGCAGACAACAGGTGCGCTACCTGGAAGAGCGATCCCTCAACTCCCTGGACAGAGTTGACGCCAGCCACAACTTTCTGCGCTCATGGAAAGGTAATAATTTGCTGCTTTGGGTCGCTAGAAGGTGGTCTTGACAACTAACAACATATGCACGCAAGCTGAAATCCAGTTTGTACTGGGTGACTGGCCCCAGCCTCAGTACCTCTGCAAGAGTCTTCACATGACCATATGCACCTGCACACATTACAACAAGTTCGAGGCAGCTTGCCCACTGCAAACTGCGTGCCTCACTGCACCAGTTCACCCTTGACAGATGCATGCTGCCTTGGCTTTGACTTACTGTAGAATATCACAGCAACCCGCGTCTTTGACGCCATCGTTGCGCTTTGTTGATCAGCGTCAGTGGCTGCCGCCCTGACTTGAATAAGGTGGCGCCTGGACTGCGATGAGGGTAACCTTAAGCGCCGCCCTGCCCTAGCAACTGACGCCATTGGCCAGGCGCCAATCTGCCTTATAGCGCCTGCTGCCATAACCATCCTACCCAAAATAGTAAGTGTCGTCCTCGGGTGGCATCAAAACCAAGGCGGGATGAGGTTATCATCCAGCTCATGCGCTGCCCTCCAGCTTCCGTGCCCCCACATGCGGATCTTGTACGACTGGGTACTGCATCGGACACTTGAGCTTTGCAACCTTTGAGACCACATGACATATGGCAGGCAAGCGGCATGATAATATGTCAGCCAGGTTAGACACTAACAACACGGCTAGTGCAAGGATTGTAGCCTGTCTTCCTAGACAAGACAGAACCAGCACAATACAAACGAGGTCTGGGATTGCATGTACAAACTGCATGCACTGCAAAGAGCACCTCCCTCAGAGCCTGGTGCCTGCTTACCAATGGAGCAAAAGTTGTTCGGGAATGGATTTGCAGAGCTTCAGTAACAAGTAACCGTATACCCAAATCACAATTTTGCAGAGAAGCGTGGGCTGGAAGCAAGTTCTTGATTGCTAGGGGCATCATTTGGCAGGGGTCCCCGCAGCATAGCGGTTCACTTCCCAGAGATCTTCTTGGCCACCTGCAAGGGGGCAACCAGGGCACAAGTCACAGCAAAGAAGCTATAATCCCTACTGCACAGCCCTCAGGAGAGGTCACATTCCATCATCATCATCATCCAGGGACAACCACAGGCGTGCAGTTTCTCCCTACTGTAGCTGCCAATCACGCAGACGATGTCCTACAAATTACCCCGGCCCTATCAGCGCACTGGCCACTGATACCCCAAGTCTTTGCTGAGTACCCCTATGGATATTAAGGTGCTCACAAGTGGAGCTGAGGACGTGCCTTCTTCGTGCCTTTCACTTTCCTGTCTCTCTTAACACCCACAAAGGACTTGGCTTCCCTGGGCCCCCTGCTGGCAGCCGCCATCCACTTGCACCCCCAGCAGCATGACCGCACCCTTACGTGATCCCTGACTCAGGACCCACCTTGGCAAAGTACTCCCCCTGGTGGCGGCAGTAGTCCAGCTCGAACTGGGAGGGCTGGCGCTCGCCCTTGGCTCCGGCGTAGGTGGCCGGGCCGTAGGGGGTGCCAGCGTGCATCTCAGACAGGTCAAACATACGCTCCCCAAACGAGTAGCCTGCGTCATGGGCAGCATCGTATGCCTGATGAGCTGCGCTGCCCATGAGAGTGGTGATGCAATAGCGGTCCCGGGTGTCAATGGAAAAGAAAGCCTCACCACCAGCCGGGCGGGCCCCCCGTCAGCCCTACTCACTGTATCCAGAAGCGCTAGGATCACAGCATGGCAGCGACAATTATGCCAGGGCAAAGTTGAGGGCAACGTGTGACTACGTACCACAGGGGACAAAGATCATGCCGTGGTGGGTAAGCTGAGTCACGGTAGTCAGAGCAGTAGTCTCGATGCCACCACCCTGCAAGGGGCAAGGCAGCCGCCAGCCTCAGTATGGCGGTAGCAGGCACGGGCTGGCAGGCAGCCCCATCGGACTGGGCAACACTGCAAGTGTAGGAAATGGCCATGCTGCCACTACTGGGCCGTGCCGCAACACAGCTGCTGGCCGGTTAAGTTCTCCGCACTTTTGTCGGTCGCCAACTTCAGGTGGGTGATCTTGGGGTAGAGCACAAAGCACACGTCAAGGGCACTCTCACAGTGTAAAGGGTGCTCGCCCAGAGACCCGATGCGAAGGGGCGGAGAGAGCGCGTGGCACCCCTCCCCAACCTCTGCTTGCAAAAGTGTGACCAGACCTCGCACCTGGGTGCCCACGGAGACAAAGACCCCCGCCGGCTTGCCCACCAGGGACCCCTTCACCCACAGCTGCCCGGTGGCATCAAACAAAGACTTCATCTGGGCGGCCATCATTCCAAACCTGCATTTAGTCAAATCCCAAGTGAGGGAACTGAGGGAAGTGCGGGAAGAGAGGGAAGGTAGGGAAGAGAGCGGGGGGCACAGGAGATCTTTCTGCTTGCAGCACACATGGCACCATCTGCCAGGTAAGCTACAGCGCCCTGTGTGTTTGGGGTCGGGCCTCGTAAGCGGCACCAATCTTCAGGTATGGCTAGTACATCCTGCAGTGCGCTGACTTTCCGTAGGCACTGGCCTTGGCAGCGGGCTAAATACCTGGTTGGGATGCCAAACAGAAAGCCTGCACACAACATGAAAGACAAATCACTACCCAGGCTTGCTGAGTATGCACAGCACCCAACATTACTGACGAAGGCAAGGGCGTGCCAACCCTATGCCGTGGACACGCCACCCTACAAGCCTTCAATCTTTGAGGAAAAAGTAGCACATGCAACACCTTACATTCGCCATGTGCCTCTTGCCATCAGCCCACGGCATGTGTACTGGGAGGCGTCCCATCCTCTCAGCTCCCCTCGTGTCTATTCCCTGGCAGCAATCAACCCCCTGGATTCTGGCGGGTATCTCGGAATCTTACCATCATACTCTGCAAGCTCGTTGGGCTGAATCACAGGGATCTCAGGCCATGGCTTGGGCGGGGCTGCATGGACAAAAAGTTGTACCTCTACTATCTTGAGATGCAGCTTATCCCACCCTTACGTGTCAGTAACCACCGATCAGTGTTCAACCCAGGAGCAATCCTCAACCACAAACATATCAGGCAAGCATGAAGTGCCTCAAAGTCAGCCGCTAAGCTGTGCATGGAAAGCGATGGCCACACCAAGCAAGACCAATGTAGATATAGAGGCTACCAGCTGAAGAGACTCATGGCTGGCAATGGGATAAAGGCGGCTTCAATACGGGGCCACAGTTCAGCAAATCCAATGTATTGCGTCATCCAAGAAGCACTCCTATTACCATGAGCTTCACATACTGAGATCCGATGGCGGAGCACGGACTAGTGTTGGTGACACAATGCTGCTACAAGTCCAGCAAAACTCACCATGCATCTTCTCAAGAATATCTGGCGACAGAGTCTCAGCCACCTGCACCCACAGTAAGGCGTAGAAGTCTATGGAAGGGCTTGTAACCCTGCCAACCAAACCCACTAGTTAGGAACAGACCGGTCTGTTCCTGGCTGCTGCTTCCCAGGCCTCAACCTCTGGCTGCTGCCCAACCAGTGCCTAAGCCCTGGCGTAGGTCTTCAGAGTGCCCCGCCTGGCAACCCAAGACCAAAAGCTAGCATGCTGCAGCTGTGTGCAGCACCTACTAGGTAGTACCCTCCAGCTGCTCGCTAGTAACTTTCTGCAGTGGTCGAAAGCCCAGTGCACGCGCAGCAGAGGTGCCAGTGTGGCGACGCATGGGAATACTGGCTGTACTGGGTAGTTGTTACCCGACTGACCTGGAGCAGCACACCCTCCACGCCCTCCACAGAGTTGACCCCCTCTGCCACGTCCTGCAGCAGTGGCAAGCCCACAAAACCTGACTCCTGGCTCCAAGGCAAGTGGCTACACAACTGAGCCATGCACGTGAACTGTTTGTGCGTGCAGTGTCAGGCTAGGTAGCCCCAGCATAGGATGGCTTGCCTCGGCCATGGTCTTCACATGGCCCCAGGTACCTGCGCATGGAGTATTGGTTGGGGTAAGACTTGCATCCATCCAGCTTTGGGCACCCGATCCCTCGGACGTCCGCAACGCCACCCAACTCACTGTAAAAGATGATCGCCACTTTGGTCTTGGGAGCCGACATCTGAGTAGTTCCACGGACGCTAGTTGCAAGGCTGTTGCTGCTGATCACTTGCGATGCTTCTCCTTCCCCAAAGCCAGCGATGCAGCGATCAATTTGCGACAAGTACAGGCCTTGCGCCCAACTCCACGCCCTCGTGACAAGTACTCCGGGAGCAAACCCTAGACAGATGCGGGGATCGGGCATCGGGTATGCCCAGTCGGCACTTTCTGCCCAGGTTCTCTGGCACCTGCGCCCAGTGCTGCGCCGCGTCAGCAGGGTAAAGTTGAGAGAAAGGGACTGTGGGGCCGCGGCGCGTCTGATGCTAGGTGTCACATGTCTTGCGAATGTTATTGCTATGTGTAGTGGAGGCCACCACCTGATCACTTATACACGATCGTACCTTCTCAGTAAGTTAGTGTGACAAGTTCTCACACTAACAGGCAGCTACTCACCTAGCTGCTACAATAAACAGAGAGTAGCCAAGGTTCCCTGGGCTTTTGCACTTGCCTCGGTGCAAGCACGTGCAGGGTACCATAGGGGTAAGCCCCCCAACAGACACCACAGGGTTACCAGCATAGATGCGGAGCACTGCCATGGGGCTGCTTGGGGCTGCCAAGGGCCTACGGCGGCTTTGGCACCCTGGCAAGCACGATCCAGAGGCGCTGGTTGCCAAGCTTGACTACCAGTTTGCCAGCCTTCCGTTCGCGCCCAACCCAGAAGTTGTTGTAGAGCGGATCGCTGCGCTGCTATCTGAAATCAAGGTGGGAGGTTGGCCTTTGTCACAATATATGTATATGCTGTTACTGTGTACGTGCGGTAGTGGATCACACAGAGTGCTGCTGTGGTCAGTGCTGCTGTGATGGAGAAGTCTTGGTGCTTATTGATGCGGTGATCTGGGTACGTGTTCACCACCCCAGCCTGTCTGAAACACCGGTTGCCAGACCACAATTTACGTCGTGGGGCCGCATAGGGTCCAGCATCCCATAGCCGGTGATCTCTTCTGGGCCCTCGGAGCTTCCTGGGAAGTTGCGGACAGCCAAGGTGTCACTGAGAGCCAGCGACCCGCCTGCTTTGTTAGCCTTCCGGCAACCTCGGCCTCCGTTCTCAATTACAATCTGCATGGCACTGCTCTTTGTGCAGTCCATTATGGGCCTTGATGATGAAGAGCTGTCCAAAGAAGGGGTGTTAGCCATTCGGGAGGAGGCACGAAAGACGAAGCTGCTGGTCCGCATGGCAACCTTCCTTGGCTGGCTAGACAATGAGACCCTGCAGGACGTAGCTCAGGTGTTTGGGGCCATTGTGCGGCTGTCTTCTCTCCAGGACAGCCATGGTGGCGACTACATACAGCGGCACAAGGAAACCGTCAAAGTTCTGTTTGAGAGGTAGGTCGGGCTGACGACGCAGTGCCCGCCTTTCCTGGCACCAGGAAGTATTGCTTCTCAATGGTTGTGGCTGGTGCACGGCTCTTCGAAGCATGTTGTCATGCAGCTGACAGTGTTCGCTGGGTGGAGAGCTGACTGTGGAGACGCAAGTTCTAGGACCTCAGCAGACAGGAAGCAGTAGTGGGGACTAGCCCAAGCATCATGTGCGATTGGTGATGCAGCTATGATCGAAGCCCCGAGCTGGCTCTCTGTTGTGGGCACATGATACGAGACTGCCTGTGGCATCCGGAGCTAGCAAGGCAAGGCTGACTGCAGCCATAAGAGGTTGACACCCGCTTCCTGCTATCCCGGCAACCAGCTTTAAGCACATTGTGGTCTTAGGCATGCCTGTGCCCATACCTGCGCCAATGCACACGTGTTGGAAGGAAAATCACTAGCAGACCATTACTGGGTGGTGCCAACTAGCTGCCATGAATACCTGCAGGGTTGTGTTGGAAGGGCCCTTGCTAGCCCGGCTGGTCGGCTTGGTACAGCACCCACGCTTTGTTATATGCTCAGGTAAACCGCTCTGGTGGGTGGTGTCTAGTTCGGCCGCATGGGTTGCTACTGCACAGGATCGCAAGACGAGCCAGGCTGGTTGGGTAGGCACTTTGCTTGGTAAAACCCATGTTACTGATTGCACCTCCCTAAGGATGTTTCTCCCCCACCGCCCCCCCGCGTCCCCCGCCCCCCGCTCCCGCTTGTTTGCTGGCATTTCCTCATCCATCTGCTGAAGGCTTACTCACCATTACAGCCCCTGTTCCCCATGCCTGCAGATGCTCTCCACACCTTGAAAGAGCTGCTGACCCATAACAAAGCGCTTGTGGCTGAGTACTTAGCCCAGCACTATGACCAGGTAGCTATATCAGCAGTGCTTGAGCGTTGCCAAGGCCCTGCTACCACCTTCCTTATGCGGTGGCCGCCCAGGTCGCGCATTTGGTACCCTGTACATGCATCCACTTGTGTGCCCACCTACAAGGCCTGCAGGCGGGCAAGCTTGCTGGGTATGACACTAGGGGGTGACCCACAGGGCAGGCAGTCATGTGCCTCATAATGCAGTATACCGCACTAGTCATCTGCAGGGGTCCTATGGGGCCCTGCAGACCGGCATACAAAGCACGCATGCCAACCCCCGGCTAATAACTACATCTGTACTGCAGTTCAGGGAGCTCTATGTCACGCTGATCACCTCTGACAACTATGTGGTCCGGCTGCAGTCGCTGAAGGTAAGCGGTCAGCAGCAGGTCCAACACCTGCTATGCCATGCTGTGCTATGAAATGCCAGCGCGTGCCAGCTGGCACAGGGGAGGAGTGCCCGGCGTTCTTGGACGGTTGTATGTTTTGCGGACTTCGGGGCGTGCCAGCACGGTAAAGGAGCTGTCAATTAGGGTTGGTCAACTAGCGTTGCGACCAGCGTGGTTTTCTAGCGCCACCCTGCACAGCCTGTCATGCATGCTACCGATATAGGGCAGATCTGCAGTGAGGTGTTTGGAGGCCTGGAGGCGTGCAGCATGTCTACAAATAGTGTGATCAACTGTGCGAAACGCTGGTTGCCTGCAGCTTTTGATACAGCTGCTGAAGGAGCCTTTAAACACGGACTTCCTTGCTCAGGTAGGTAGCACTCTCACCAGAGGTTCTGTTGGTCCGGAAACCTGGCAGCAGTTGTGTTTCAGCGCTTCTTCTTGTCTCTTTTCCTTTTGTGCTCAGCCTGCTGCGTGCTGCCTCGAGGGGCAACCTTGACATCTGGTATTTTAAGACCCCCATCCCCGCCCCCGCAGAGCTGCCGACAGCTTCTCTTCCCCGGCATCGGAGACATGTTGTGGCAGCAAGCGCAACTCTGCGATGCTGCTCGGTGTCATGCAGTTTACCAGTGACGTGTACAACCTTGCAACCGTGATGGACCTGCTCCGGGATGAGTCAAAGAACATTGAGCTGGAAGCCTTCCACGCCTTCCAGGCAAGGAGCGCTGGCTGGCTGGGTTGACCTCATCAATTAGTATCAGCAATTAGTAGTTTAGCCTAACTGCAGTTGGGCAGTCCTGGCTTAGCAAGCCAACATTGCTAGTCTGACAGCAATTGCTGCGGCAGGCCTGCATTGCGATGTACTTATTGCTTAGTGAGTGCCTCACTTCATGTCGAGAGAAGACCTGGCCTACCTGCAGATCATAGTGACCAGTCCAAGGAAGTCACGGGCTGTCGTCCAGGTGTTGTCTAACAACAAAGACAAGCTTATCCCGTTCCTAGCGGGATTCTTGGAAGAGAGAAGTGAGTGGGGGCTGGGGCTGACATTGTTCCCCCTGATGGTGGCAGGCAGTGCCGACAGTGAATTGTACTGAGTTGTATTGACGGGGCTGGATGCAATTATTAGCATGGGTGGGAGGTAGTGCGAACAGGGTGTGAGAGTTGAGCTGTACATACATGACAGGATGTCAAGTGTGCCTGAGTCTTGCCTGAGTTCTGAGCCAGTGGTTCTCTCCTTGAGATAAGCTAAGGCCACTGGGAGAGGAGATGCAGCTCAACTGAGTTATGCTCTGGGGCTTGCCTGCTTCTGCTCTACTTGGACCTTGCAGCTTACGGCAAACACTACCAGTCTTCTGTGGGTAGTCCTGCTGCGTCAGCCATTCTCTGCCTTGGTTGTTACTTGGGCTTGTGGCATTGCAGCATTGCTCGGTTGCGGTGGGAGTGTCACGAATGCAGGAGGGGAGGGGGGGGGGGCGCTCTAAGTTTTTTTTTTTTTTTGACAGGGAGCACCAGTGGTTCAATATGCCATGACCGAGTTTATTGGGAAGCAATGTGGCGCAGGTGATGACAAGCTTCAGCAAGAGAAGGCAGACCTCATCAGAATAGTGAATAACTTGCCAGCAGCAAGCAGCAGAGAGGTGTAGCCAGCCTTAAGCCATAAGTGGAGTTGTTGCTTGTGGGATTTGAGCAGCGGTAGGGGTCAGTAGTAAGGGTGGCAGGTAGTGCAAAAAGGGAGGAGATAGGGTCGAATCACACTGATATGGGCTACTTCAAGTATGCTCCTGGGTCAGCCTCAGCTTCGTAGGGATTTAGCTGATTGGCGGTTCGTGATGGAGGTTGGCAAGCAGTACTACTTACTACCCAACATTACTAGCTGTTGTCTGAGTGTCCCTTTGTCTGTGTCTCTCAAATCGATGCTGATTTCAGGGTAACACTTATTTACTCGTGTGTCTGTAAAGGCCGTTGAAGGATGCAAGGCGCAAGTCAGGACATAAGAAAAGAACTAATTTACAGTCAGCTCAGTCAGCACAGCTGGGGTTACAGGAAGCAGGCAGCTCAGCTGTCGTCAGAGTAACTGGTGGGAATCTGGGGGTACTGATGCCGATCAGGGCGTCTCAGGCTGCTGCTACAGGTACAATTTCATCGGCAGGCCACAGGGATGTATCTGTTTCAAGCGGTTAGCTTGCCAGCAATCCTAGCAAAATAGGACCCCTGCAAGCAACCAGGGGTTGCGCAACGTCAATAGGATGCCACGCGGCACGGCTAGTAACTCATATAGCAGGGAGGGTTGGCATGTACAGAGCAGGGTCAGCATTGAGGCCCGCAATACGCAGGGTGTCAAGGCAGCTGCTCCAGCCATTGTGCTCACTACCAAGACGATACCGTCTTCACACTGGGTACACACACGTTCTCAGTCTCAGGCCACAAGTACTTGCAGACGTGGATAGCAGAGCTCAGACTTCTCTGACCAGCACCACCCACCTGGTGCTGCGCATAGTCAAGCTCCAGCTCACTGGGCTGCCTAGCGCCAGTGGGGCCGGCGTAGGTGCTGGCGCCATAGGCTGTACCGGCTCGCACCTCGTCCATGCCGAACAAGCGCTCGCCAAACGAGTATCCTGCATAAGAAGGCAGCGTGCAAGGTTGTGAGCGGAGGGCGCATGGAATTGGTGCCGATGTGGCTTGATTGGCAGAGTGTGCAGCGGCTAAGCAATTGCAGGCCAGGCAGGCGAGCTTGACACGATAGACCTCATCAGAGTTGAGGTTGCTAGAGGACGATGGCCTACAAGAGCAACTCCAAACCAGCTCTACGTGAACCTCCAGCCAAAGCAGCTGCCAATGCTGCATGCACGACCCTGCCAAGCATCCTAAGGGTCCGGCTGTAGCAATTGACAGTCAGCCCAGCCCCATAGCCCACCTGTGTCTAGCCTAGCCTATCAGCGTACCACCACCGACCATGCTGCCGTAACTCCCCCAAGTGCCTAACAACAAGCCATAATGTGCTATGCCCACGATCCACAAGACCCACCTGTGGGCACAATGACCATGCCGTGGTGCGCCAGCTGGGTGTAGAACGTCAGGGCGGTCGTCTCGATGCCGCCGCCCTGGGTGCCCGTGGACACAAACACGCTGGCTGGCTTGCCCACCAGGGCGCCTGACTGCCACAGGCCGCCTGTGGAGTCGATAAAGGCCTTCATTTGGGCTGCAGCAGGGCAGGAGAAGGAAGCATGGTAGTCAGAACCAGGGCGAACAACAGTGGACTTGCATGGAAACACGAGGGCTGGAGGCAAGGAACACAGCTAGCCTCCAGGCTTAGGTAGGGACCGGGGAGAGGGCCTTGAGGAGGGCATGTCCGCTTCATCACGGGATATCTCTGGTCAAGAGCTTGGCTGACAAGCGAGGCAATGGGGAGCTTGTTCCCACCTGCATATCACCACGCTCAGTGATAACTCACCAGCAACCATGCCGAACCGGGTGGGCGCGCCAAAGATAATGCCGTCATACTGGGGCAGGTCCGCAGCCTTGGCAACGGGCACATCCGGCTTCGGGGGAGCTGCAAGCCATTGGCGGTGGGTTGCATAGCACAGATGAAGAAGATAGTATGCTTACCTACAGCGCTGAGCATTTCCGGCAAACCAAAAACCTATAGTGTCCAGGGCATGCACAAGTGCCCTCAAACATGCGCAGGCGCGAAGCACCTCCTAGGACACATCAGCACCGTACCACATCCTATTGGGCACTGCTGTGCAACTAGGGGAATCTGACAGAAAGGCTTCAGAAAGCCAAGCAGCCCTAGGATGTGCAAGGCACCCCGCCCTTGATTTCCACCCTCTCTTACCGTGCATGGCTTTGAGGACCTCCTCTGGGAGGATCTCAGGCACCTGCAGCAATACACCCTCGAAGCCAGGCACGCTGTCCACGCCAGCCTTGACTTTCTGCAGCCAGGAACAAGCGTTTGCCGTCAGCTCTCACTGAGAGGCCAGTAAAGCCATCTACAGCCCATTTAGACACCAGGAGAAGGTTGAATACAGAGAAAAACCTCAGTACTGGCTTGTGCAGACTGCAATCTACTAGACATGCATGACCGGACAAAAAAAGCACTGATCAGCACTTGCCTGAGCGAGCTGGTAGATGTGGCCGTAGGTGGAGTCTGCAGCGGCAACATTGCACAGGATCAGTAAGCCTGGGTTGGCGTCGGACTGCAGCCAGCAAATGCGACTAGCTGGTAGGGCACTTACAGAAAACGATGGCGATCTTCTTGTTAGCCGTCATCTTGCTGTTTTCAAGCTTGGGAGCTGAGACGGCGACTGGTACGGTGGGAGGCTCGGGCTTTGCTGGTGCTGGCTGGGTACGGGTAGGAGCTGGCTTGACCTCGACTTGCTGTGCGTCTGCCTGCCTAGGAGCCGAAAAGCAAAGGCCTGCACCCTTACCCATTTTGAAGTTGAAAGCGCTGCATGTCGGCTTTAATAGACAGCTCGAGTGGAGTGACAACACAACGGAGGGAAGTTAGGTCATCCCTGGGGCGCCATGGACTCCGAGCGCTCACCTCATAGTCGACACCATCTACCATCAGCTTGTATCGCGGATTGGGTTATTGCAGTGCATTTGGTCACCTGACGCCTAGTTACAGGGAGCCTTCAAGCACTGTCTCAAGGGCGGCGCATGGCCACCTTGCTGCCTATCTCCCTGCTCAGACCCCTACTGCAGGCCTTGCCCTTGGTCTATATATATATCACTCAAATTGGCGAGGAGGGGATAGGTACATGAAGTTGATGGCGGTGGCCGTACTGGCAGATGGCTGGACTCACATGGGTTGGAGCCTGCCTTACAATAGAAGGAGCAGGCGACAAGCTGGCAACGCGCAGGCTTGAACACCAAGCAAGGCCAACGACAAGTGTCTGCCAAAATCTACCAAGAATACCCACTTTCAGCGCACAATGTTGCTCTCAATGCATAACCACTCCCAGCTCTGCTGCCAAGTGAACATGCAAGGTGCGCACATGTGACGGGTACGGAAAGGCAAACACTGATGCGATGGCAAACCCAAAGACCATCAAGATGCCATGAGCCTTGATCACTCCCATGCGCGCTATGCTCTCCCAGTTCCCACTCTGGCCGCCAACACTGGTGCAGCCCTCCCCTAGCCCACGGCACTCCCCGGCCCTCGGGAAGGATGTTCGCGGACTCCTGGGTGCCTATCATCCCATCTACTTTAGCAGGCTCTTCACCACGCTCTTGACGTTGAGGCGCTTGAGGTCTGGGTACGTCTGGCCGCAGCCCACAAACATGATGGGGGCGCCTGACGTGTACACCATGCTCAGCGCAGCGCCAACCTGCAGCAGCAGCAGCAGGGAGGTAACTGGTCAGACTTTATGTGAAGCAAAGTGGCTGTCTGGCAAGACAGGCCGGGCTGTGCCAAAAAGCCAACACCACTCTCAGCACCGAACTGCATAATCCTCTTCCATCTATGTCCCATCCGCCTAGCAGGAGGCAGGAGTTTGTTTCCAATATCCACGCCGCAGGAACCCCCGCCCTACTGTTGGCTGCAACCCTGTGGGCTCTTGGCTTCCATCACACGTTCAAACTACATCCGAAGCCTTGCCCTGCGCCCCACTATAAACCACATACCTTCTCATCAATGGTGTCAAATTTGGTGAGTACGATGCCATCGATGATGTGCTTCTGATGGCCCTGGGCAAGGTCCGCCAGCCTACTGTTGAACTTGTTCAGCTGGTCAACTGCAGGTAAAGCGCAGACATGGGGTATCTTAGATGGCCTCATGTCAGCTACCCGGAAACTGGGCCGGTAGCGACTGCGAATTTAGGCTGCCTGAGAAGGTGGCTGACCTGGCTGGCAAGTCAGCTTTACTGCTACGGACATGCATGCCACCAACCAAGGGAGAGTGAAGAACAACAAACACAGCAGTCGCCCAAAGCCCCAGCCCGCCATTTTCCAAATCCGGTGGCCATCCCCTCTGTAAGCCAATCATTTTTGAAAACCAAGCGAGGGTATGGTGAATTGAGTGACGTCATTCAGCCAGGCCCTCACCAGGTGGCCCACGTTTGCTGGCTTTCTCCTTGGCTCACTGCCAAGCCAGGCACACAAGCAAGAGCATGCGGCTGCTCAGGTTCCATGTCACCACCTACCTGCGTCATTGCCCACCAGCGCCTCCCCAACAAACAGCACCAGGTCGGGCTGATTCAGGTTGATGAGATTAGACAGCGCCCGCATGAGCGGCTCGTTGTCCTGCATGCGGCCTGCAGGCATGAAAGAGATGCCAAGGCTCAGACACCCAGCAGGACGTTGCAACTGTCCTGTATGCGCTTGGAGGAACACAAATAATGAAGCTTTCCTCAGGTGCAGTCATCGCCCTGCATGCTCCTGGCGATGCACAGCTTCGCATCAGGCAACCAGCGGGATCATCAAGGCGTCAAGGGCGAGCAGCTCACAAACTTTAATGCACTGCCCTTCATAAGTGAACAGCACCCACTTGCAGCTGCGGCGTCTCCTTCTCCCTAAAAGCAGTACGTTGCACATTTTGCCCATTATTCCTGGGCACAACCGCGGGGATCTATCCCAGGGGTACCACTGCCATATCTGCAGGCGCCCAGCGCCCCACCACCCACAAATGGGTAGGAGGCAGCATTGCATGTCTCACCTGCGGTGTCCACCAGCAACACATCGATTTTGGAGCGCTCGGCCGCCTTTGCAGCCTCAAAGGCCACCTTGGCCGGGTCCTTTTCATAGCCTCGCTCATACAGGGGCACCTGCATACGGAGAGGTGCACCCTCGTTTAGGTAACGTATGGCCAACCATGGCGCAGGTGCTTAGGCCCTGACCACGATTGAGCACAATCGCTGGCACAAGCGAGAGCCCCGTCAGCACCAGGGAGTCGAAGTATATGAGGCGCCAGCCCAGCCGTGGAGTGTGGCTGCGTGACAATGTTAGTAGATTCACACCGACCATACACTGGAGGTCAGCCCCTGGCAAACAGCTCGAGGTACCCTGCAAGCCTTGCCACTTGCAAAACTTCACAAGCAACATCTTGTCCGCCGTGGCCGGTCCCCATGCCGGCAGCCCCACCATAGCATGGGCCTATGCGCCCCCTAGCCCCACTTTATATGTGCCAGTGAGCTTTCCACACGATCCGAGGGCAAGCGCGGGCAAGGTACAGGACAAAACGGCCCCCACTGTCTGTATATCAATAAGCACACCTGGAGGCGGTTGCAGTGGGTCTTGAGCTGTTCCACCGCCCCCGAGCGGAACGTGTCGCAGGCGGCAATCATGACCTGCAGGGGTGGTGGTGGTGGTGGGCTGACTCCTTTGCACCGCTCGCAACGTCCTTGGCATGGCAGCCACAAGCATGACCAGCCACCAATGCCATGAAATAAGTCAGCAGCACGGCTGTGCTTTACATTTGCCAGCACCAGACCACAAGCTATGCGACCTCGACTTGCAGCTGCAGACTGTCTGCTGGTTGCCACAAAGACCCAACAGCTGGACGGTTTGGATTCAAAGATGGAAGGAAAGAAGGAGAGAAGAGCTCAGCCTACCTTGACCTGGTTCTGCAGCAGCCAATAGGCCACCTTGGCAAGGTTGGTGGACTTCCCCACGCCATTCACGCCGACAAAGACAATCACATAAGGCTTGCCCTTAGCCTGCGACAAGAACCATCGCGCCAATGAGGATGGAAACCTGTTCAAGGTTGTAAGCTGGTGAACATTTAGAGCCGTCCACGCCCACGGACAAGACCCAAGGGTTTCCATCGGCCTCCAGAGCAACAATCAGGCCAGCCGATATACTGCATGGCCCACAGACGGTGCCTAAGCCCCAGACATTAACGCCCAAGACATGCCGTGGCCTATGCCGCAGCCGGTACAACTGCTAGCACCCACAGATCCAGCGGGGAGGCAACCTAGTGACACAAGCAAATCACTTCCCTCAAGCTTCACTTTAAAACACACACTCATACATGCCCTTGCGACACACGCTGTCCTTGCCGCTGCCAGTCCATCTGCTTGTCGGTCATCCCCCCAATCAATCACGCAACCCCTTCAGGCCAAAGGATTCACCTGCGACGCCCGCACTTCACGCAGGATGTCAATGGAGCGCTTGGGAGTCAGGATGCGCGTGAGGGCCTCCTCCACCGCCTGCTTCACCGCGGTCGCCACGCGAGTGAAGGAGCCCAGCCGCTGGCCCTCCAGGCTGGTGGCCACAGACTCGGTGACCCTGCAGGAATGAGTCACCATGCGTCCACTGTAAGTCACCAGGGCAACCACACAGGCAAGGGAGCATCCCAGGACCATATGTGCCTGCCGCCCACCAAGTTGCGCACCACTCTCAGGTCGCTCCGCTGGCGTTCTTTTTTGTTGTCGACGGGAAGCTCTCAATGCAGCGTACAACAAACCAGTGCACTGAACAAAATCACCCCTACGCCACCAAGACATTTGGAGGCTCACTTACAGTTACAACCCTACCAGTGTGCAGGGTATGGAGCTGAAGTGCAGGATGATGGAAAGGGTCGGCATGAAGGCGATCGCCATGCAACCGCCGCTGCCCACTGCATGCGTCTAATAGCTCATCAACTACCCGCTCTCCCCAGGTCCTGCCTTATTTCTCCAGCTCACACTTCAACAATCCCCCCCTGCACCGACAACTAGCCCACGTCCACCCACCACCGCCCCCCCGCCCGGCCCCCTCACTTTTCCGCAATCTCCTCCGCCACATTGCGCTCCATGAGCTTGCGCTTCAGTTCTCCCAGCGCCGGCGCGATATCCTCCCTGGTCAGCGCGGCAGTCCCCGCCACGCTCACGCCGATGGAGCGGACAAAGGAAGACAGCAGACCGCCCTTCTTAGCGGCGCCGCCTCCTCCCACCTCTTCCTCCTCATCCTGTTTCGAAGAAGAACACAGGCATGGACGGTGTAGGTGAAAGCTGCCCTGAAGGCATGCCTGGGTATGTTCCAAGACCACGCCGCGGAGTCACAAACCTCCTCCGGTGTCCTCCTCACCGGCTTGTAAACACAGTCCACTGGTTGCTGCGCCTCCCACTTGTCAACCACCAGCAAACCTTGTTGTAGCCGCCACAGAAACTATTACTGCTTCCTCCTTCGCACCTCCTCTGTGTCTGAGTCAGCGACTGACTCATCCTCCACGTCGATCAGGCTGCGCTTGCCAAAGTCGGCCGCCTCCTCAGCTGGGTGCTCCCCCGAGGGTGGCACCCCCTCAGTGAAGTCCAGAGTGCCATTGCCGTCCTCGTCTGCAGACAGTCGCCCACTGGGGCTTGATGTGGGCCCTGAAGATCACCAGCTGACACTACCTTCGCAATCCCCATGTGGGGTTGCAGCATTATGACAAGACTACCCCAGTGGCTGCACCTCAGTCAGCAGTCTAGCTGACGAGAAGTATGTGGGTGCTATTGCAGCAGCGAGCCAGAGACCAAGATTGACCGACCCACAAACTCAACATGATTCATGTACTGCACAACACCTGCCATGGACTATGCTGTCCTTTAAGCTTGAGGAAGCGCAACCGCACCCACCTGCCCCGTCCCACTTGCGCGCCTTCTTCTCGTGCTTCTTTGCCTCCTTCTTGCCCTTGCCAGCCTTGCTGGCAGCCGCGGGCGCCTTGTGCCCAATTTTGGCCCCTGGCGCCGCCCTGCGAGCCAGCTTCTTGCCGATGAGGGCGGTGTTGAAGGCACCGTCGCCCTCCCCAGACGACCCATGCTCCTGCACAGCACAGGCACACAGGCTTCGCAATTTTCACAGCTGCCTACAACATGGTTTGGTACTGCCATCACCTAAGGAGGTGTGGCTCGCTCACAGTACTCCGACCAGGGCACCACCAGCCTTTCAGCGAGGGCGTCAGTCAACTCGCTCACCTCCCCGCTGCCGCCATGCCCCTCCTGCTCACTGCTAGCACCTCCAGAGCTGCCGCAAGTAGGACTGGTAACTCCATCACACATGGGAAATCTGGCCCGCTCACTTTGCTGCCTCCACCCCACCAGTCTTTCACCCCGGTCACTCGACTGCTCACCTCCTCATTGCCACCATGCTCCTCCTCCTCACTGCTAGCACCTCCAGAGCTGCCCACAGGTGGGGTCGGCACCTCCTCCACAGCAGAGGATGAGGCTCGCCCACCCGTCACTGGCGCGGGCGCCTTTTTAGCACCATCCGCATCGCCCTCCCCATCCTCCTCAGACTCTGTAGCAGTCCTTGACGACCCCTGCAAGGCGATCGTGGGTGCCAGCTCCTGCTTCGGAATGCGGGACACCCAGGTTGCAAAAACACAGCTTGTCACTTGCATTTCCATCTTAAAAACACAGCTGCGCCGCAAATTGAAACAGCCATTTGGTGCATCACCGATCTCTGCAGCATCCACGCTCGCTGAAGCACACCGCAGCAGCTCTATTCATGTAAGGGTTAACATGAGCCAACGCAGAAGCTGATGCAGCTCCCCACCTTGACGCCATTTTGCTGGTACATGCCATTTGCTGACTGGGATCCCGGTAATGGCCGCCTGGCTGCCTCTGCTCGCTCCTCGCATCCTTTTATTATGCGCTGGAACGTGGCATCGAAGTCCTGCAGTGCAGCCCTTTTACACCACAGCTCAGCCTGGTCCAACACAACACAAGCTGCACTGCACAAAATACTTGCCTGAAGTCACTTGCTGAGCTTGCACTTGCAGTTGGGCAGCATTGCAGAACAAACACACGACTCTACACCCAGAGCAAGTCAGCTCCCAGAATTGCTTCCCAACACTGCACACATGCGGCCCCATGGAGGCTCTCAGCATATAACGTCCAGCTATTGTCCCAAGACGGAAACCCCACTCGCACACCTTGTACTCGTAGCAGTTGGGCTTGTAGCGCGGGCTGAACTCCTTGCGTACTCGCTCCAGCAGCTCATCAACATAGAGCAGCTTCAAGGCCTTTTGATAGACCGCCACAAACACCAGGCCCAGGCCCTGCATGCCGAAAGAGGGAGCAGTGAAAGTGAACAAGTTGCTGACCACCACACCCCACACCATACATTGGTTACCTGTAGCCTCGGGTGGTTACGCTAGTTAGATTGCACAGCAATGCTGACAAGCAGCTGTAAAAAACTTCAAACGCCGCCTGCTGGCAAACACACACTTTGCACACAGGCTACAGCTCCCGCCAGCATCACCCACGTTGTTCAGGGTCCACTTGAGCGTGTACGCGCCGCCAGAGGGCGAGGTGTACCCAAAGCTGCTGTCGCCCGTGCGCTCCTCCAGCAGACAAGCCCTGATAAGCGTGTTCACAGGGTCGCCCTTGAGGACTGTGGTGAACGACATCGCCCACAACAAGGCGCCGCCCTTAGTGAAGATGCAGAAGTAGTCCAGCATGGTGCTGAGCTGGCTTCCTGCTGGCCGGCTGGCTAGCCTCTGGGCTCACTTTTTGTCCTGCAGGTAAGGCAGGACGCAGCTCAAGGCTACGAATAGGGCCAGTTCACCTCCACGACACCAGGGTGGTCCTGTCGGAACAAGGTGCTTGGAAGCCCGGGTGGTAGTCTACTGTAAGGGTTTCTAGGCAGGAAGAGAGTTCCCCTGGGAAGGAAGCCGCTCCAAGAGTGGCGCAACTGCACTTCTTGTTGCCCCCGAGAGCAACAACTCTGCCCTGTGCCGGCAACCCTGATCAAGCTTACCTCACCCTTGGCGACAGGTTTTGATATGAAATAGCTATTCAAGCACTTAAATAGGTAGCTCCACTACCGAGGCACAAAAGGCTGCCTCTGAAGCACACAGGGCTATTAGCTAAACTAACCACGGTAGTCTCCGTTATACTTACTATATTCAGTTCCCTGACTGCCTTCAACTCCCAAGGCAGCGTGGCACTTTTGGCGGGAGTCTAAGAAATGACCCGTTCGTCCTACCGAGGCCCAAAGCGCACAACTCCGTTGAACAGTCTAGTGTGTTTCCTTGCACAAGCAACCCTACAACTACAAGCGATAGCCTTGATAGGATTGTGAGACTTGCGTAAGCCACGCCAGCGCTTAGTGCATCCTGAGAGGAGCATGCCAGTTTATGTCTGAGTCTGTTTGGGTGTCCGCGGACTGCACAGCAGCGTGGGGTTATAGGAGAATGCAGAACGTGACGCGGCTCCTGCTTGCAAGGGAGGCCAGCGGCAAGGGACGCGGCTATTGCAACCGCCCTGCGGGGCCCCTAAGCACCCAGCGTGAGCTGGAGCGCTGGCTGGAGACCGATTTTGTTGAGCACTGCTCTGCCAGCTACTGCAGCTTCCAGCCAGCGCCCCGGTCTACCATAGCTCTATCTTATAACAGCAACGGCACGCTGCTGGCCTCCACTCAGTGAGTTCGAGAGTGGGGGACGTATGTACCTATAGTTATTTGCAGGGAGTGAGGGCGGGCCTATGGGTTGGTTTAGCAGGTCGCGCGAGGCTTCTGACGCACTGGCAGTATTGCTGGGGGGGGGGGGGTGGGGGGGGG
>BBXU01001155.1:0-31618 GCA_001598975.1 Parachlorella kessleri | reverse complement strand
TATATATATATATATATATATATATATAGATATATATTGCTGCCACCATGCAATGCGCCTCAAACCGCAGAAACCAGTCTGCCCTGTGTCCTGCGGCTCATCCCTTACACTGCTTTGTCCTGTAACCCACCCTACCCCTGCACGTCATTCCATGCTTCCAGGTGGCTCCTCTAACCTCATGTTGCCCTACCTTGCCGGTACAGGGGTGCGCAACCCGGTCAGGGTGGCACACAGGCTGGCAGGCGAGCAGCGGCAGCCCCTCTCCCATGGCAGGGTGAGGCCCATGTGAGTGGTGGTGGTGGTGGAGAGAGGCGGCTGTGTGTCCACGAGCTTGGTTTTTGCCCTACATGCGCCTGGAACGAACTAAACAACGGGCCACACCTCGTGGGTGCGTTCTGTGCCGACGCATCCAGGATGTTAGCCGGGGACAAGGCAAGGACTTGGGCGCTATCCAGGGGCATCCCAGCGGCTGACACCGCGGAGGAGGCTGAGCAGGTACTGCACAGTGGGTGCGGCCAGGGTGCCATGGCGATGCTGCTGGCGCTTGCGTGAACAGGCTGGGCATGCAGCAGTTGCTTGAAAGCACAGTGGGTGCGGCCAGGGTGCCATGGCGATGCTGCTGGCGCTTGCTTGAATGTGGCTGTGTGCGCAGTACTTGGTTGGACGCACGGGTGTGCAGGCTGGGGGCAGCCGTACAACTATGCGTGGCGCATGAGGGTCAACAGCTGCTGTGATGCTTACGGGGCGGCCATTGGGTGCCCACCTGCAGCCTCACGCCGACGACAGCATCGACGGGGAGTATGGCTTGCCTTTCCTGTTGCAGTGGAGCGTGAGTGAGTCAGCCAGGCGGCGGTGGCGAAAGTACAGGCGCATGGTGGATGGTAGCGGCGGGAGCGGCATGGGGCCAAGCTTGGAAGCAGGTTTGCCCGCTGCAGGAGCACCTGCAGCAGCAGCACCACCAGCAGCCGAAGTTGCTGCGGCTGCTGCTGCTACAGGAGGCTTGCCAGCGAAAGCAGCAGGGCACCAGGCAACGGAAGGCCCTGCGGAATCTGAAAAGCCACGTTTGGGACCACATCAAGTACAGCGTGTGCAGCATGGAACTCGCACTGGGAGGCAAGTGACCTCACGGACACCTGGATCAGTACAGCCTTGGAGAGATCACAACAAGCTACAGCAGCAGGAGAGGGAGGAGCAAGGGCAGCAGCAGCAGCAGCAGCAGGAAGAGGAACAAGGGCAACAGCAGCGGGGAGGGCAGCAGGTTGCAGCCAAACGGGGCCGGCATGAGGGCCCATGCATGGACCCCGGCGGCGGCCGTGGGAGCAGCAGCGGTGGTGACAGCTCCGAGGGAGGCAGCGAGGGAGGCAGCCAGTTGTATGACACTGTGGGGTGTGTGGTGGTTGACGCAAGCGGCCACGTGGTAGCGGGGGTCAGCAGCGGCGGCATTGCACTCAAGGCTGAAGGGAGGGTTGGAGAGGCGGCTGTGTATGGAGCGGGCTGCTGGGCACAGGACAGCAAAGACAGCAGGTATGCCTGCCTCCGCACAGAAGGCACGCTGCTAGCGCTCGCTGCCTGGATATGGGAGTTTGTGATGCCATGCCAAGCATCTCCTGGCCTCCAGGCAGCCTGGGGGTCTCTCTAGCCCTTTCAGTTAGCATGCATCCCACAGCAAAGTAATTGGAGTTGGCGCTGTGCGGACCCTTGGCGCAGTCGTCCCACACTATTGACCTGTCTGCTGAATAGACAACCGCACGCTGCCCAGTCATGCATTATGGCCTTCACCTCACCCACCAACCAAAGCAAGTGCCAAAGGGCTGGTTTCCTGTTGCGGCGCAGGCCAGGCGTTGCATGCAGCGTAACAGGGGTTGGGGAGCGCATCATTCAACACCTTGTGGCCAGGGAGTGTGCCATGCGGGTAATAGCCGCAGCAAGTGCTGAACAGGAAGTGGAGGGCAGCGAGGCCAGCACCTCAGCCAGTGCAGCATGCGCAGCAGTGCTCAGGGAGACTATACTCCAGGTATGAGGATGAGGTTGCCCTGGGGGCTTGTGCCCAGCATGAGACAACCCTGCCCAAGGGGTCCCTGCCAGGAGGAGATGCTAGGCTTGCGATGCATTGCGGATGTTAGTGGTGGTGGCAGGGGGGCGAGCAGAGGAACTAGTGTGGGGGGCAACTTGTACTGACATTTGCTCGATGCAGTTGTACTATGGATGCATTGCGGATTGTCGTGGCCAGTGCTGCAACCATCAGGCTTTGGTGCCGGGCCCATCCAAAGCCAGTCTCCTGTTGGGAGTATCATTGACCCCGTTGATTATTGGGGTCAAGTCTATATTCGCATGGAGCCGCATCGTTGTAGTTACTAGATCGGCAGCTTACAAGCCAAAATGAGGGCAGGGCCGGTATTTAGTAGAGCAGCGGTTGTGGGCCTGCTGCAGGGCCCCCCACCCAGGGACTGCGGGGTCCTCTGCGTCAAGGTGTTAATCACCACTGACCAAAGCAACGGCACTACCACTGGCCTGATTGAGCAAGCGGCCCCAACGGACGGCCTGGCGCAGCAATCCTTCTCAGCTGACACTCTGCATTGCCCAGGGTCGCTTGTGGGCTCGGCGCCTGCTATGGAAGCAGCCTCAAGAGCGACACTAGCAGCAGCAGCCTCTGCAGACGTGGCCAGCGAGGTTTCCCGATTGGAGGTGGAGTTGAGCGTCGCCCACTGTGCCAGCAGCATGGCTGTGGGCTACCTGACTCACAGTATGACTAACCCAAGTGTTACGTTTTTGCGGCGAGAGTCAGCTGCAGCACCAGCAGATAGGCAGCGCGAGAAGCAGCGGCACTGGGCTGGATCTCAACAGGCGCAAAGAGTCGATGAGGCGGCAGCAGCAGCACAAGAATTGATGGCTTTCTCCTTTGGGGTTCACTGGAGCCTGCGGCATGAAGATGTGTAAATCGAAAGAGATCTTACAGAAGAACTGGCTCACCACTCATCTTACCCACCCACCAACGTTATAGTCATCGTTGTAGTCAAGTAGTCATGGCTACAGTCAACGCGCGGCTAGACCAAGGCCTTGCAAGGTGGGAGCCCTGCTGGGAGTGTTCCCCTTCAGCGTTCAGATCAGTATTCCCGTCAGCCTGTTGGCCTGCACGTCCTGGATCACTTGAGCTAGCGTTCACACAACAGACCCCAGATGGCGCTCGTCGGCAAGCCATGCCCCACTATTGGTGAGAGGAATCGTTGGATTCAGGTCACGGGCGCATATGTAGCGCAGGAGGATACGTGACTTTGTAGTTTGTGGGTCTAAACGATGTTGATGGGTTCCATGGTGCCGTGCACTGCGTTTTTTGCAGGCGGGCTGACGTTCGTGAAGGGCGACCCTCTCTCAATCCCAACCAAGGGCACACCAATCGTGGTTGAGCTCTGGGCAGAGTGGTGTGGGCCGTGCCGGGTGGCGTTTCCTCACTTATCCAGCCTGCAGCGCAAGTACAAGTCGCGGGGCCTGCGAATAGTGGGCGTGTGTACTGAAGATGATGTCACTCGAACAAGGTGCGCCCCAGTTGTGCTGTTGCTGTGACGACGACAGTGCTCCGCCTGCTTGGGGACGGCGCAGGGCTGCTTTAGGGGGCTTCCTCTGGCTCAGTCTGATGCAGCTTGGCATAAGCCTGTGTGCAAAAGGCTCTGGTCGTGTGGGGTACAGCGACACCTGAACCTGGCAGTGTGTGAGGGCGCAAGCTGCTGCTTGCAGGGTTAGACCGCCCGCTGGGTCGGTCACCGCCAGACTAAGATCCACTAGTACTGTAGTAGTTGCTGCCAGTCAACCATGGCTTTACCCCTTCTGGTATCTACAGGCGGTTTGTGGAGCAGCAGGGTTCCAACATGGATTACACAGTGGCCGTGGACAGCCGGGGGGAAGTGGGCGAGAGGCTGATGACTGCTGCAGGTGGGACTAGATTGTATGTTGGGCCCTGCGGGCTTCACGGCGGATGTGATTTGTGGCTGGTCATTGTACCACGATCCTTGAGGCATCAAGCTGCTGTTGATGGTACCTATTTACGTGTATGGAAGCGGGTGCAACTTCCATGCTTGCACAATGCACAGCATGCAGACCCTGCCTTGGGCAGTGTTGGCCTTGAGCAGTGTTGGCCATGTGGTGGCAGAGTAGATAAACCCATCACCTGCCCTGCATGGTCCTGCAGGCGTCCACGGCATCCCACATGCATTCATAATCGATGCCAAGGGCATCATCCGGCATCATGGGCACCCCCTTGAGCCCAAGTTTGAGCAGGTGCTGCAGCAGGTTGTGTCAGAAGCCGGGGCGCGGCAGGGTCCACCTGCCAGCTACACAACTGCAGACCGGGCCTTTGTTGCGGAGCAGCGTCTACGCCGCTTCGAGCAGCAGCAGCAGCAGCAGCAGGGGACCTAGCAGAGCAGCGCTTTGTGTCATGAAGGGGGCAGTTTTGGGTGATGAAATCTATCCTTCAAAGAAGTAAGCCTGGGCATAGCTTGCAAACTAGTAGGGTCTGTGCACCCAGCATATAGCGTTGACAAAGTAGCTTCGCACTCGGTCGACTTTCAACCCGTTGTCAATGTGCACACGCGCCCTGGCGCGCTGGAAGACTGCCAACAGGAAGAGTAAGCACCCTTCAACAAACCTCACCCGTGTTTCAGCCAGCTGATTCGGCCGCTGCTTGTGCCGCCTACCAGAGGAGTTGGTGCTGAGGTTGTCGCTGCCAGGACAGTGTCCGCCTTCTGGAAGCATGGCCCTCGTTGGGAAGCCTTGCCCCAGTGTAGGCAAGCCTCTGTCAGTGCTGGTGATATAGAGTGTACCTAGCTGCCCTGGTCGGCCCTGTTCAGAGGAGGCACCTAGGATGTCATCATGAGCCGTGCTGACCACGTTGTCCGTGATCAAACTCCGTGCCAGGCACTCCTCCTATCAATGCAGAGAAGTAAAGTGTTCCCCTAGCGCTGCTACAGGGGGCTTGACATGGCTGAAGGGCGATCCAGTCGAGATACCCAGCAGGACAGGACCACTGGTGGTGGAGTTCTGGGCCAGCTGGTGTGGGCCATGTAGGATGGCCTTCCCACACTTATCTGGCTTGCAACGCAAGTTCAGGGATAAAGGGCTGCGGGTGGTTGGGGTGTCCCTGGAAGAAGACTCACCACAGACCAGGTGCGAGTGCAACAGCGGTCCAGTCTGTTACAGGCGAAGGTTGGTAGCTTCGGAGGGGTTTGACTTGGTTTGAAAGGCAGAGAATGCCTTGGCATTTGTGTGCCACCGGCTGTCAACAGCCTGGCTTAGGAATGTGGGCTCACTAGACTTCAAGAATTGAAGGTCCACGGGTGTGTGTGTTTCTTCTGGTTGCTGAGCAGCAGCAGCAGCAGCAGCAGCAGCAGCAAACACTTCATTGCTGTGCACTCTGTGGAGCCGATGTAATATATCTGCCAGTGCCGTGCGGAACCCTCAATGACTGGACTGCAGGCGGTTTGTGGAGCAGCAGGGGTCGAATATGGAGTATGCAGTGGCGGTGGACAGCCGGGGAGAGGCAGGGCACAAGCTTATGGGAGCAGCAGGTATGGACGGGAGGATGGGTCGCCCCCACGACGGTGCGGGTCACAAGAGGTGGTGGCCGTGCTTCGAATGGTAATTGGTTTTATTGAAGCGTGGAGGCCTGCGAGTGATGGGTACTTTGGTGAGTGAGGGTAGTTTGGCTTGGTTACAGGTGTCAGCGGGATCCCTCATGCATTTGTGGTTGATGGCAAGGGGTTGATTCGCCATCACGGCCACCCCATGGAGCCACGGTTTGAGCAAGTGGTGAAACAGGCGAGTCTTCTGGTGGTTTAGCTGAGGGTGAGTGTAGCTTGCTTGGTTTTGTCCTTGGCCGAGGTCCCGTGCACGTGCTGTAAACCAAAACTAGCAAACCAGCAGCAGGAACCAACTCCGGTGTGTTTGCACATGGGATTCTGGGGTCCATTACCTGCAAGGTCCTTAAACTTGAACTTCAAGCGTGTGCATGCAAGGTTTAGTCTGTGGGAACCCTTGAGCTTTTGGACCGCCCGCAGGTGTGTGACGAGGCGCCAGCAGCAGCACCCTCCAGCCCACAGCAGGAGAGGAAGGCCCTGCCGCCTGTGACCTTGTCCCGAGAGGAGCTGCTGGCACTCCCAGTGAGGGAGCTGAAGCAGATTCTGACTGTGCGCAACATCAGGTGTGGAAGCCTTGCAGTTAGGCCCTGGTGGTCCACAGGGTCAGTGGGTGAAGACTGTGTTTGCGGGGCTACGTTGGAAGGGCCCAGCTGCTTGCCTGGCAGCTGCTGTGCACGACTTCACACCGGCAGCCTGGAATACGAGTCCTGATAGTGTAGGGTTGTTCCCTAATTTGCTGAAGGTTTGAGGACCTACACGAGAAGCCGGAGCTTGTTGACAGGATACTGGAGCAGTGCAGCCGGGTAACCTATTACGCGTGAGACTGTCAGTGACATGTGAGTCAGCTCTCTGGCCTTGGTGACTTCTGCATGGTGTTGACCTCCAAGTTTTCTGTTGTGTGTCAGGCAGCTTCCTCGCGGCTTTTGCTAAACTTCGTGCGCTTGTGAACATGAAGTGGTGCATATAACGTGCATTGAGCTTCCTCCAAGCACTACAGGTTAAGAACTGGAGTGCATAGGAATGCATAGGAATGGTAGCGTGAGGCACAGTTTCAGGTCCCACCATCCTAGGCTAGCCGTGTTGCACAAGGTCATGACTGCCATAGATGAGATCTGCATTGTCAACCCGCGTCAATAAAGCGTTCAGTACAGTGTGCCACGTTGGCTATACCGCAAGAAAGTTGTCCCTTCCCGACGGAATAGCGTCTACGGAAAAGGTTTCGGTCCACAGACGAGTCGCGGTTCTGGGGACAAAGCCGTGGACAAAGCCAGGTGGGCGCTGTGCCATGCATCGTGTTGGAGTCGGACTTTGTTGCAAACGTTTGCCGCCTGTGTTCGAGAAATGCCTTTCTCAGCAAGTGGTGTGGGTCCAGACATTGCGGCCAACTTGACAAGCGGGAGGTGTTCACAGGCGCTAATCAGCTGCAACTTGCATGGCTAAGCTGGAAATAGTCAACAAAAAACCAGTACAGGTGTCGGTTGGCAGTGCAGAAGCTTGAGGGGATATGGTGTTTCGGGCTTGGAACGTGGTTTTTACCGCTGTTATTCAGGGCTGCCCTGTTTGACTTGCATGTGCAGGTGGGTGATGGAATCTTGCAGGGATAACCTGGGAAGTTCAGACCCAAACGAGAGTCCAAGCTATACACTGGACAAGCCCTCCTCTTCCTCAGCAGCAGCAGAAGCAGCAGCAGCGGCAAATGGTCTACCAGTCCCACTGGCGGGGGCCACGGTGCATCCAGGCACTGGCTATAACCAGTGGATGCGCGAACGCAGGGCAAAAGGGGATACACTGCCCCTCCAATGCTGCCTGGTAAGTTTGAGGCTTTGAAAATCCCTTTGCAGGCAACTCCGTAAGCATTACCAGCTGAGGTTGGCTTATCATATGTGTCAGTGTTTCCATAGCCATCTTGCTCTTCGTCTTACATGGACCGGCAGGTAGCGGTGATAAGTTATGCCCATGATGCAGGGATTCCTCTGTACTGTACTCTGGCGGCATGGCACAGAGCTGCCCACCCCCTTCCTGCTGTACTTTGCCACGATGGTAGCTGTTGCTATCTCCCTCCTGGCATGGCAGCACAGTGGGGACGCGTCATACCTTCACTGGAGGGACTGGGTTCACGCTGCCATTCGGCTGGACGCTTTCTTCAACCCGGCGCAGCTATGCCTCATGGAGCTCTCCTGGGCAGCAGATGCCCCTCCCAGCCGCCTAGCTGCCTTGCCGCTGATCATTATAAACAGCGGCACCATGACCTGAGTTATGTCAAGCTGCCACTGGGGAGCACACTGATATATGTGCCACCAGATTTGTGGTCAATACTGTTAGACTGTCACTGATGTCGTTGGAGCTTGCTGCTTGAGGTGTTGATTAGGGTGCCTGGTCGGCAAGGTTTTGTACACATATGACATGTCACCTTGTCAGCCCTGGCCTAGTAGTCCCGGGACCCCAGCTTGCACGTGCCGCCACCACAAGTGTCCATTGTTGTTTACGGCCTCCGTGCTTGTTCGCTTGTGTCTACTTCCGGTTTTGCTGACTGACTGGTGTTGGGGAGATTGCTGACTGCGCAGCTGGCACCCGCCAAACTGCTAATGTTTGCTGTCATGTGCATCCCCTTGGATGCCTGTACACCAAGCAGAATGCGAGCAGGCTATAAGGCACCAAGGTAGTACCAGGCCTGACGCCTATCGATAAAGCGAGGTTTCTAGACCTGCGGCCCCCCTCTGGGGAGAGAGTTCTGCCTGCACACACCACAAGAGGAAAGGTAGGTAGGAGCTTCCCAGAGGATCCTGGAAGGGGAATGCCTCGGGCACTTGTCGGAGTGGAATGTACCCTACGAATTCGCGCTGCCAGCCTCTCTCACAAGGTCTGCTTCCTCACGGCCGCCAAATGCGGATCCAGATGTTCGCGAACATGTTCGTCTCGCTGCAGTCGGTACTGCCCCTTAGGGCAATACAAGGCCAGCCCAATTTTGGGGCCTTGGCTTACGCTTTGACCGTCTAGAACACGCGTCTACAACACATTTTGAAATCCTCATAGACGCCGACGTGCTCGGGTGATGCTAAATGGGTGCGTTGTTGGCCACCATGCATGGTCTGCATAGCCTCGCGGTTTCGGACCAGTTGGGTTTAATCGGGTTTGCCTAAGACTCAAACGTAGACCTCTTCTGCTTGCTTTTAAACATCCCTTTCGCACATGAGGATCAGTCACTGACCTGGGAAAGCTAGCAACTGGGGTGTTTGCAGTGAGGGAAGGTTAGCTTGCGGCCCCTAGAGAGCTGGTGTGAAAGCCATGCACAACCTGCTGAGCTCACCCTGAGACCCTTGAACGAGTGCAGGCTCCTATTGGCGCCTGCTGGACCCAACCCGACATGTATGCTGTACAGCGGCTGCCGCCGGCAGTGCCAAGCTGCGCACCAGCCAAGTTGCAAGCAGCAGCTGCGATGGTGGCAGGCAGGGCAGCATCAGTCTCTCAAGGTCCCAGGATGCCCCTTCAGGGCACCGGCTACACCCAGTGGATGCGGGAGCGTAGGGCACAAGGCGACAAGGTCCCCTTCCTGTGCTACCTGGTACGCCATGGACTACTCATTTCAAAGCCTAGCAAGCACAGCAGAAAGGTTTGCTGCACGTCTGGCAGTCTGCAGACTGTGTAGCTTGGCGCCTGTATTCTAGGCGTCACTGTGGTTATGCTGGCACTGCCATGCGTGTCTCAGAGTTGACAAGAACTCTGCCTGCCTGCCTGCCTGCAGGGGTTCCTTGTTGCCACACTTGTGAAGCACGGCACTACGCTGCCGACCCCCTACCTCCTGTACTTCCTTACCATGACCGCCGTGCTCGCCTGCCTGCTGGCCTGGCAGCACAGCGGGCGCGCCTCCTACCTCCCTTGGAGGGACTGGGTGCACTTTGTGCTCCGCTTGGAAGCATTCTACAGCCCAGCGCAGCTGTACCTTGCGCAGCGCACTTGGGCGTCTGACTCAGCCGCCAGCAGCCTGACTATTTTACCAATCATCCTTCTCACCAGTGGCACTGTTCAGCTGTTTGTGCTGTCGTTCATACACTATGTGAACCTGCCCAGCCAGCTCGTGCTGCAATCGCTCTGTGCCGCAAGAGCGGCGGTAGCGGTGTGTACGACCCCCTGGCAAGAGTCGCCTTTTGGCCAGCAGCCAGTGTCCCAGCAGTGGCTGGGTGGCCTCTTTGGGTGGATGCAGGGGTTTCTAGGGCTGTTCTCAAGAGCTCCGGTCTGCCCTGCCATGGGCATTCCTTGGTTGCAGCAGGCCCAAAACTACCAGGTAGTACTGATGTTGGTCCTGTACCTGGGCTATGTAGCACCGCTGTTGGTGCAGGCGGGACTTGAGCTTCGCTCGTATCGCGCCTTCTGCCACAGCCAGCAGCAGCCACAAATTGCAGACAGGGAGCACAGCATGTCTGCTCATGGGGCTGCTGACAGGCTGCTGGACCGGGTCAATGCACTGGTGGTACCCTTGCTAGCAGCGCTGGCCACTAGCCCTACTGTTTATTTGCTACTGGCTGTGGGTCTTTGGGATGCTTCATCATGGCTCCTGTTGTGATTTGGCAGCGGTGGTGGGTGCGGAGTTTTGATCTTCTTTGTTGTGGGGGCGAACCTTAGTCCCTCTTTCATGTGTACCTTTGTTAAGACTTGACCACTTCTCCTCAAGATTGAACTTCTTCATGCTCTTGTGCATTACACACGGGTGCATTGTTGTTTGCCTGTTGGCTGGGTTACACTGGCAGACTTTCAAACATGCATCCCTGGTTTTGTTTGCGGGCTATCCAGCTTTGCATACCTGTCTACCTTGAATCGAGCTGTGCTTTGTAGGCACAGTACCTGGTATTTGGTGGCACCACATGTTTGGGATTTGTGACAGCATTGCCAGCGGACGGGCCATCATAGGTTGCTCCATGGACTAGTACACTACATTGACCGTGGCATGTAGCAGATGCTGTATAATCGTGACGTCTGTTGTGTGCTCAATTACTTCGTTATCTCCGGATTTAGTCTGCCACAGTGCTGGTGGAATCCTAGCCTGTCTCCCGCGACCTGTGTACTCTGTGACTGAATGCTGAAGCTCACTGTCATGCAGCTGGCGGCTTTGAAGCAGGCACTACAATGTCCAACCAAGGCAGCATTCGGTTGCTTCTCTTGGGTGCGACACGGGCAAGCTTGCTTACTACATGGCTGATGTGAAGGAGCAGTGATGCTTTGGCAAAGCAGGACAGCCCGTGGGTTGGCAATGGTGGGGCATTAAGCCTTGCTACACTCTGTTCAGTATACTAAGGAGGTGAGAACAGCTTTTCACATTGTCACACAACCTAGTACCTTACCTGGTTCCTGTCCATGGTTTCAAGTGGTGGGTGTTCAGCTTGTGGGACACCTGCTAGCACAAACAGCCTTCCATTGCCGCTGGTGGGTCCCTACTGTATGCTGGGTACACAGCCTACACAAACAGCCTGGCAGGCAAAGCCAGCAAGTGCCTCAACTGGCCACGTGCGGTGCAGTGGTCACAGTGGCAGTGCAGCGGTCACAATAACGTTGGTTCTAGTGCCCTGAGACTTTGGCACGTTGCTGTCCTCAACCTAATCTAAACCTGAAGTCCATACATCCAAGGGGGCGGTAAGAAGTACACTGCCACGTCGGTTTGCGCGCAATACATTGCAGTGTTGCAGAAGATGGCCTTGTGTATCTCGTCGGATGCATAGAAACGCCTGCACAAAGCACATAAACTTCCTTTTTGCAAGTCTTGTATGGTGGGTGCAGTGCTGAAAACGGGGAGGATCACTTGTCAACACACAGACCGGGACAGATAGGCCAGGACTAGTGAGGCGCTTCATGCCAAGCTCGGGTAAGGAACCGTGTTGAAGGCATGGGGTCCCGGTTTCCCGACACGGGGGACAGTCGAAGTGCCGGACACCGGGGTGGGGAAGTGTCAGGTCACGGCTGAAATAGGCATCGGCAGGTACAAATAGAGCCAGACAGTTGTGGATACACGAGTTGCAAGGCATGACACTGCCCTGCCATTTTCCATGGAACTTGCACTCTAGGATAACCTTCCTACACTTCTACAGGTTTATGAAGGGTTCCCCTCAGCCCACCTTGGAAGCACGGCTGCCAGAGGCGGTCGCAGTCATGGCACCAGACAAGTCAAACTCATGCGCAGCAGCCTCCTCATCGGCGGCCGGTGCAGTCACTGGGCCAGCCTTGGGCCCCTCAGGCGTGGGCTTCAACCGGTGGATGCGTGAGCGCAGAGCACAGGGAGACACGCTGCCCCTGACATGCTACCTGGTAAGCAGTAGCGAGACGACACTTGCAAGGCGCAGGTAGCATGTCGCTTACTGCTGTGGTCAAACGAGGGCTGCCAACGCATCAGTCAAGGAACAACAGCAAGTCTGACTGGGAGCGCTCCATGCGCAGCATGCGGTTTGGGCCGCCTTTGTTCTCTGTCTCTAGCTGCCATGCCCAAACATTTTGCACTGCTTGGTGCGGTATGCAGGTCTTCCTTTGTAGCGTATTGCTGCAGCAGGGCAGGACCCTGCCAACCCCCTACCTGCTCTATTACATCGGCATGACAGCTATGGTCATTACCCTCCTGGCGTGGAGGCTCAGTGGGGCACCTTCATACCCACAGTGGCGGGACTGGGTGCATGGCGCCATCCGGGTAGACGTTTTCTTCAACCCTGCGCAGCTTTACCTCATGCAACGCTCCTGGGCAGCGGATGCCTCTCCCAACCGCCTAGCAGCCTTGCCGCAGATCATCCTCAACAGCGGCACCGTGCAGCTGTTTGTTCACTCGTTCATGCACTGCATCAGCTTGCCGTGCCAGCTGCTGCTACAGACGCTGTGCACGGTGAGGGCGGTGGTGGGAGTCTGTGCCCAGACGTGGCAGCAGATGCCGTTCTGCCAGCATCCAAACACGCAGCACTGGTTTGCTGAGCTCAATGGGTGGCTGCAAGAGACCCTAGGCGTGTTTTCTCTGCGCCCCTTAGCCCTACCCAGGGACCCGGCCCCTGTGCAGCTGCCCACCCAAAGTTGCCAGGTTGTGGTCATGGTGGTTGCGTACTTGGGGTTTGTAGCGCCAATAGCTCTCCAGGCGGTATTGGAGCGTCGCTTGTACCATGCATACTGCAGCACCCAGCAGCAGCGGCACCCGCGGCAGCACTTACAGCTTGCCCCCCGGGGCCACCCAGTGTCTGCCTGTGCGGCTGCTGCCGACAGGCTGCTAGACAGCTGTAGTGCCGTGCTGGTGCCTTTGCTAGGGTTCCTGGCGACATGCCCAACTGTGCTGCTGCTGCTGGCTGTCGCCCTGTGGGACGTATTGTCGATAATTTTCTTGTGACCTACTGCAGCCAGTAGCCTGGTGGCCGCGCGCAGTGTTTTGGGAGTTGCTCTTTCTCGCTTTCTTCTCATCTCATTCATTTCTTTCGTGTCCATCTCCTTTCTTTTGTTTCCTCCTATTCTCTTCCCTTGTTTTCTATCATGGGTGCGTCGTGAGACGCAGGTGTTTGCATGCCTGATGAGGAGGCTTTCCAGTAGGCCACTACGCCTGTTCTGCAGGGCATTTCTTACGCAAGGACTCAGTCTGGTGCAGAGCTTATCAAGGAACTGTGACGCCACTGTCTTGCAAGGACGTTCTAGCAGACTGCAGGCGTATCTAATCCAACACGTGAGCAGTCAACTATAATACTCAGGCGCATTCTGCATCCAACCCTGCCGACCCAGTTCACTTCTCACTCCCTAATCGACTACCTGCCACTCTTGAAGACACCACTATCGAGTGCTCCTGGCTGACCCCTTGCACCGGCCCTGCTTTGTCAGTACTCAGCTGCTAGATGGCACCAGCTAGATGGCGGGCCATGGAATCAACGTTGCTCTCCAGCTGCATCCAGCTGGCTGTCTAGCTGGGTCTGAGGCTCCGAGTCGTGCATGCCAGCAACCTGCATGGGGATAGTCAGCCCACACATGTTTGAATTAGTCAGATTAGAAGCGTGACGTGCATTGCGCCTGACCAGCAGGCCTCACAAGTGCCCATGCCAGGGGATCACACAGATGACTCGCTGCCTGCCACCAAATGTCCCACCAGAAGTCGGACAAGACACGGAGCAGAACTGCACCCATCCATGTCCGTCCAGTTCACCCCACCCCTCCCTTCCGTTCGCAGTGCCTGCCTCCTGACCACTTGAAAAGCACGCCCAGGCCTCAGGACACAGCCTCAGCCGTGCCTAGGTTAATGCCCAGGGATACCACGCCAGGGGCCCATCACCACACTACATATGCACAACCAGCCGCAACCCTGCCTGCATCAGCACGCCCCCGCCACCAGGGTGGTGCCCCTTACTCTGCCCCTCTTCTAGTGGACAGACGCCCGCCCGTTCACTTATGCATGGTAACCACACCAGCGTGCTCTCACCAGCGCGAACGCCCTGCTAACACGTTGCTCTGTCCCAAGGAGGTCCATTTGGGGGGCAGCCGCTAGCCTCAGTGCCCAGCGCTGCACCCGGCCCGGCCTGGGCAACCTCTGCTGGGTCCTCGCCTCCTTCTCTCTGCTCTTGCATCAGGCACTGAGCAGCGCCTGACTCCCCTACTGGCTCCTCCTCTCCCAGCGGTGGGTGTTCTGGCTCCCGTGCTGCAGGTGACATGGCGCCAGCTGGCTGGCTCAGGCCAGCGGCAGCCAGCTCCAGCAACTCATGCTCATCCAACTCCAACTACAGCGGCCCATGCTGGCCTGCTGAGGGTAACATAGCACCAGCTGGCTGGCTCAGGCCTGCTGCAGCCAGCTCCAGCAACTCATCGTCATTCAGCTCCCGCTGTCCACCGCTTGTGTGAGGCGCAAGCCCCCCGGCAGCCGCTGCAGCATGGTCCTGCCCCTCCTGCTGCTGTTGCTGCTTGTTACTGAATGTGCTTGTTAGTGTCCTGCTTTACCAATTACCACAGGTTTTGCCTTGGGTAAGCATACCTTACTGCCGCACAATTGCCCTGTCGTGTTTCGATTTGCATTGTGTCCTCCTAGGCAGGAGCGCCAGATTTGTTACTGGTAAGCTAATGCACGTACGCTATAGCGCGCTGTAATGGCTCTGTAACCCCCCACAGTCAATCTCAGGACTCTCAATTTACCAAGTAGTCAGGCGTCCGCGACTCTGCAGAGCTCTGTCCACTGCTGTGCAGCCTTGTACATGCTGTTCTCCAATAGGCGGTTGTTGTTTGCCAGCCAGGGTCGTAGTGCTGCTTTTCCTTCCCGGAGCTGGGCTAGCACGGCTAGCCTTAGGATACGTGCGAAGTCACGCGAACGCGTGGTGGTCTGCAGCGCGTTTCAGCTTCCATCCGAGGTGAGAGCAGCACTGGTGCTCAGTGTGTCACTGGGCCACTCATGTCATGGGGTGCAGAAGCTTACCAGCGGCAGCATCACTGCTGCAGGGGGTGCAAAAATTAATAGGACTCCTACCCCTCGTCCAAACACCACCTTGCTTGTTCTGCAGGATGAGGTGCTGGAGCAGCTCAAGCTGAAGGGCACCAAGGGCGTGCTGCTGAGAAACTATCTAGGGGTGAGTGCCCTGCGGTGATCTGGCCGGTGCCTCCCAGGATGCCGACCTGCTGGCGGACTGTGCGGTATGTAGGTGCTGCAGAGGGGTGACAACAACACAAAAGTGCCGCGGGCGCTAGGGTGCCAGGATTGTCCTCCTGACCAACTACGGTTGAAGCTGCTGGAGTGCAGCTCCTGCGACAACTTCAAGAGACAAAAGAGCTCGAGCTGGAGGCGAAAGACCGGGAGCTGGAGGCGATATCGGCTGTCAAGGACCGCGACTTGCTTGCCAAAGAATTTGAACTTCAGGTGGGCCTTTGTAGCCTTGCTGTTTGGGAGTCCACTGATTGCCACTGACCGGATGGTTGACTGAAGGCTCCCTGGCCGTGATACAGTTGCAGAATACTGATGATGAAGCTTGTGGCTGCTGATATTGCTGCAGAGGGTGACAGCCAACCTCTTGCTCCTAAGAGGCAAGCTGCATGCAAGAGGATTGATAGGTGCGTATGGCTCTGTTGCTCCTGTCTGCGTTGAAACTTAAGAAGTGACTAGAGTTCAGGGTGGGCTTGGCTTGACTCCTATGTTGCGATGGGCCTTCGTCAAGAAAAATCTGAAAAGCTGTCTTGAAGGCCAGGCCTTGGGTTTGTAGGGCGTGCTGGGAGTCAGAGGCATCGATGCGTGCATTGCTATATGTGAACAGTGTGGGTTTGGTTGCGTGCAGCGTGCCACTAGATGAGATCAAATGAAAACACCTACTCCTGGGTCACCATCAATGTTCGTAGTTTATTGATTGCAATGCAGAGTATGCGGAGGAGCAGCTGCGCCTGCGTTACAATCTGCCCAGGTTGTCTCGAGTTGACCTGTGGTCCAAAATATCTGAAAATGCCTCAGGGGATGCGGAGGTTGAGGAATTGGTGGCGTGCATAAGTGCGAGCAGCGGATGGCCGCGCACGGTCATTGCAAAGGAGGTAGCCCATTTGTATAAGCAACTTAGCGGTGACATCCACGACGTGGGGTTATACCAGCAATCAGCTATGGCTGTGGACCTGGCAGTGCCGCCGCTGCAGCCGAAGCAAGCGGGGCTGTTGCAGTGCATTGCCAGGATCACCGGCGTTGCTGTCAACATCGTCTATTATACACCTGCTGGGGAGGACGGAGCTTAGTCCAAGCTGGGCAGGAGCTTTGAGCAGGCCGTTCTCTCACGAGCCAGGGTGAGTAAACTGTTACCGACGCCTCTTTGCCAAGGGCTGTTAGCCTTGGATGTGGAGAAACAAAGCTTGTGGCACTGATTGTTGATATAAGCTGGGGTGCGCTGCGGCGGGACAGAGAGCCCTGGCCGTTGACGACTATCTTGAACGTGTGCAATGCCGCGCCGCCCCCTGTGCAACATGTCACTCAGCTGTGCGCTTCTTGTGGGCCTTGGTATGGGACGTGGTTGGTCGGTTTTCAGGCACATTGGCGCAAGTCTTTGCATGGGGCCGGACCTTTTTGAACTGCCCCAGGCTGGGTAGACAGGAGTCATTGGTGACCTTGCTGTGCCTCATGGCGAGCAAAACTGTTGTTTTCCTCTGGGGTGATTGATAGAGCCATGCGCATGTAATTAGTGTTGTACCTGCATACCAGGTTACCAAAACCACGAAGTGGAATGGCTGCTTAGTAGGCTGTCCTTGGGTAACCCTTGCTGGCATTGAAATACTGTTTGCTGCCAGCCTTTACCTTTACCAAATGTTGTCTGTGTTGCCCGTGTTCCAATCCCTGCTTCCGGGCAGCTCGTCTCGGGAGGCCCGGCCCCTACGCCAGAGCCTCAATTGTACTACCTCAAAGGCGTCACTGGCACCATAGTTGCAGACCATGAAGGTTACCATTCAGCCCTGATCGCGTATCTCGACTTCCCTGATCCCTACGGTGCCACTTCATTACAACACAGGCCCAGGCTGCATGAAGGGATGCAAAGTCTGCTGCGAAACGCCACTCCAGCTTTCCTGGCTTTCAGACGTCCATTCCTTGCGGTTTTGGCACTCTCGTCAGCACTGGGTGCTCACTATCAGCAAAGGAAAGGATCTTACGCTGGTGGCTGGTACCTTGCACAGTTGCTGGTCACAGACCCCAGCATACCTCTCAGGCGCACTCTGCATCCCACCCTGTACGTCCAGCTCAACTCTTACACCCTGTTCGCACTACCTGCCACCTATGCTAATACCTCCCCTACTTGCAACTCGTCTGCTCCCAGCAGTGGGCTCAACCCCGTGGGCACAGCTGCCGGTGCCCGGCAGCGATCATCGGGATCTGAGAGGTCAGCCGACCGCAGAGGATGTTGCTCAGTAGTCGCCGCGCCCATAACGTCGCCGCCACTGGCAGTGGTCGGCCCAGCCTCCTCTGCAGCAAGCTGGGCTACCAGTGCTGAAGCCCCTTCCACATCAAGCGCTCCTGCTGCTGCGCCTGCTGTGGGACCCGCCTGCTGCGTCACTGCTGGTGGGTAGCCAAGTTCCTCCTCATCCGCCAGCTCCAGCATGACAGAGCCCTCCTGAGAAAGTCCCTCCCCGCCTGTCCCGCCACCTGGCTCCTGCTGCCGCTGCTGCTGCGCCTGCTGTGCCCTGCCACCTGGCGGGCCCCCATGACCGGGGGAGGGGTCTCCCAGGCATTCTGCCATTTCCAGCTCGTCAGGGTTGGGCTCCGTTCCTGCGGCGCAGGGCAGGAGAGGTCACAAGGAACATGTAGGTGTCCCCAGCAGGGCAGCAGAGCCACGCGTAAAGGTGAGGCAGCTCAAATAGTTGGCACGGCGGGTAGCCATATTATGCAAGGCAGTTGCTGTGTGCGCCCAAGCCACGTGCGTTCGACCCTTGCTCGATGAAAGTCACAAGCTGCCAGCTAGCATGTCTGGAAGTGCAAAAGAGCAGTGCTGATGCCACAGGAATCTATCCCAGTACTCGGCCCAAGTACTCAGCTGCCGCGGTAGTACAGCTAAGCAAGCCCATACGCATTCCCTGCCCGCTGCTGCTTCAAACCTTGCAACTCAACCCCCCTCCCCTTCCCCCAGCCCCACCACCAGTACACCAAGGGCCTGCCGCCTTACAGCGCAGCGCAGCGTAACGCACCAAACTCTTCCTCCGCAAGTTCGAGGAATACATCATCGGGGTCCACCTCCTCTACAGGCTGCTGCTGCTGCTGCTGGGGCGCCTGGTCAACATACCCCAGCAGGTCCTCATCTCCTGCAGCAAGGTGTGGCAGGGCTTCCCGTTATTCTCCCCCTCTTCCCTTCTATACATGTGTCTGTTATGTAGCTAGTCTTTCCTGTCAGTCTATGGCCGCGCACAACTTGTGGTGAGGCTAGAGGTTGTGTCAGACAAGCGAATAGACCGCAACAAATGAGGAGGGTGGTCAAATGCCTCCTCGGTTTGTACCCGGTGGGTTTGCGCAAGAAGATTGTCATCGGTGGTCACATTTGGCGGCCACAGTGTGTGGGGACTACCTTGCGAACAGCTTACCTCTGTTTGTACAGCCTGCCACCATTAGCACTTAAAGAGTTACAAGGGCAGGGTTGCACGGCCCGGTGTGCCTGGACATTCTGGCGGCCCCTGACCCACTCGTTTCATTGGACCCAACCCTTCACCCTTTCGCACCACCGAAATATTTGCAACCAGCTGGACCTGCAATCATACAAACGAGGGGAGGCAGGCCCTCACCAAGCTCCAGCATGAGTTCATCTTCGTCCTCCACCGCTGCCCCATCCTGCGCTGCGCCTGCTGGACCCTGCTCATCCGTGGGACCTCCCACTTCGCCCTCTGGATGCTCCGGGGCAGGAGGTGGCGCAAGGGCATCCTGGGCCATCTGCAGGGCATCAGAAGGGAGAGGAGCCTTTGAGAGAAGCCTTTACGAGGGCTGTAAGGTGGTGTACGGCTGAAACAAGCCACCGTAAACCTCTTAGGAGGGCAGTGTGGGCCTTGTAGCGGGGGATACCAAAAAGCAGGGCAGCGAGCAAACATGGGTCCCAAGGGGGGACTTGAAGCGTGGATGGGGCCTGCATGTCCACTTATAGCTCTGATTTGCAGGCAGGCCGGCAATGATAAGTATCATTTGCGGGCCCCGTCCAAAAGAGCAGCATTCTCCACCTGTGCGCTAAACACCCTTGCACACTCCCGTCCTTGGGTCTCCAACTGCACTGCCCCTTGGCAGATTGCTGGCCTCCCATGGTGCCGTTTACAGCTAGCCCAGGCTATCCCCATTGCACATCTAGCCCAGCCTTAGGCAGCTGACCCTGGCAAGGCCCGTAATGCGTCGCGAACACACCCAGGCTCTTCAGTTGTGCTTTTTTAAGTTCCACTGGAACTGTAAATTCTGTTGGTTGCCCCACAATGTCGACACTGTTGTGCGCTGACCCTGGGAGCTGACCTTGAGAATGCCCATGCGCATTTCGCGCATCTCAAACCTCAGCTTGGCGGTGCCGCTGAGCCGCTCCAGCCGCATGATGAAGTCGTCAAAGGTGGTGCTAGGGAAGATGCGCTCCTGCGTGGTGAGAGGGAAGTAGGGTCGGGCAGGGGTTGGCATGCTAAGCCTCCCCAGCCCAAGGTTGGCTGTCGTCAAAGTTCAAGCTGGGGGGCGATGCGCTTGTGCCAGATGTGCAGATGCACTCTCCCACTGTACTTTCCAGATGTTCATCCCACCAACTCTATGGAAAAGGGTAGGAGAGTCAATCCAGGAGACGTGAGGAAGTGTAGTTTCCACCCCACCTGCCAGCGCTTATACATCTCCAGTAGGCGCCGCAGGTCGCTGGCCTCATGCCCCCGGCCCTTGTACTGCCGCCTGAAGGCCTCTGGGAAGTTGTGGTACACGTCAGGGATGCCCCTAGGCTCTTTCAGCAGCTCTAGGGTGACCTTGGGCCGCTTGCGCTTCCTGCCGGCGGCGGCTGCCAGGGCGGCGGCTGTGGCCGCGGCGTCGTCCTGGGCACTGCATCCAGCGGGGGCCTTCAGTGTGGCTGTGCAGTGGCGCGCATAGCAGCTCTTGGGGCTGTAATGCGAAGCATTCATGAGATCCATGAGACAGATGCTGATAAGGCACCAACAGTAGGAACCCTTGTGGGGCCACCGCCTCCACGCCTGGCCGCTTGGCCGGAGAGCAGTGGGAGTAGAAGGCTAAGGTTGGGGCGCTGCGTAGGAACTCACTTGTCTCCAGGCGGGTTGTTCTCTCCCGTCTGGCCCACTGCAGGCTGATACTGCTTCTCAGACGGGGTAGCACCCTTGGACGCCTGGGGCGGCTTGGGCTGGGTCCCAGTTCCTTGATGCTGCCGGTTGTTCACCCACTCAGTAGGTGGAGCAGGGCAGTCTCGTGACCAGTGACCCGTCTTCCCGCATTTATAGCATCCCAGGGGCTTGGCACCAGCGGTGGCCATGACACGAAGTAGTGTGCGGTGCCAGGGCTAAGGAACGCTTCAAAAAGAGTCCTTGGATGGTTGTCGCGAAAGATACTATGTTCGATATGTAGAAGACGGCTTTGTGAGCATTTGTGAGGTTTCAAAGGAGGAAACGCGGGAGCTTTTGGCCCAATGACGTGCCCAAGCGTCACAGCACTGTTGCTCCTTCCCTTCATCTGCTCTTTCTGCCCCCGCTGTGCGTATATTGAAGGAGCACCGCAGAAGTCGGTTACATCTTGCTGCCCATCCCTCCTGCCATAGCCCGCCCAGAGAAATGGCAGAAGCCGACCTGAACAAGAGCCTGGACGATCTGATTGCGGAGCAGAGGCAGAAGACAAAACCGAAGGTACGTCATGCTGTTCCATCCCCAGAGTGCGCGCCATGAGCAGGCCTGATCAAAGAGATTCCTCGGTTGAAAATGCACTAAATCGCTCCAGACAACCAGCTCCTTGCTACACTGCAGCGGGCAGAGCCACGTAAGGGCGACCGGGCGGAGAGGGGCAGGGGTGGCTCCGGAGCTGCCAGGCAAAGGCCTGTAGCTGGAGGCCAGCGCAGAGAGCGGCCAGACACGAACTTGTCCATCACAGTCAGGGGCGGCGGCGTGGCCAAGGCACGGGTGGGTCTCCCTTCACTGGTGCTGCTGATGTCTTCCTTCACTGGTGCTGCTGATGTCTTCGTTGCTGCTACCCTGTGCTCCCTGGTTGCCCGCGTGGATGGCGGATAGTTCCTTGCTCCAGGCAGGCGGGCCTGATCCCTTTGCTAGCGGCTGCAGGGTCAGGGCCGCGGCGCCCGGCCCGCTCGCGACCACGAAGCTGACCGGCAGAACGCAGAGCAGCGGCGCGCAGCGCTGGAGGGCGATGCCAAGTGGTCACACGACCGCTTCGAGGGCGGCCGCGGCAGGGCAGGCGGCGCAGGCCAGGGGCGGCGCGACCCGCGGGCGCCTACGCGCCTGGGCACCAAAATGTGCGTTGTGCGGCAGTCCCCTGGGTCTGGCCAGCGCTGCGGCGTGCTTATGAAGTGGTAGACACCCTTCGCCAGGAGCTGTCAGCTCCATATCTTGCACAGTCAACGCAGCAACGCTGCCAGCCAGTCCACAAGTTTGGGTGTTGCAGCCGCCATATAATTTTCTGATCTTTACACGGTCGTGTATCACCTTGTGTTGTTGCGTGTTTTGGCAGCCCGCCCCAGGGTTTGTGCTTGCTGCTTGGCTGGGTGAAGGATGTGTCTCTGCGGGGGCAGCTGGGGCAAGCAGTGTGGTGCAGCTTACAAGCCAGCCGGCTGGCTAGCTTGTCAGCTGCACCGCGCGGCCAGTCTCAGCTCCTTTGCATGCCACCTTCTCCTGCTTCACCCCGCCAAAACTGATGCCGCCAGCCACTCTCCATACCCCAATTCGGTGGGAGTGCCAGCCAGATTGGACAGCTCCGGCTGTCTACCCGCAAGCCTGCCGGCTACGGCGCATGGGGCTTCGTCTGAACTGTGTTATGCGACTTGGGCGCTGTGGATTAGCCCCCGGCTGTGGCCCTTGGACGAGGCCACGCCCCACATCTTCCAACCGGCGCTCTGGCGCGGAGGGCGGCTGCGTGACCGCAAGTCTGACGCTCCTGATGGGTGCAGATTCATCTCGAACCTTGCGTACGAGGTGTCTGAGGACGACATCAAGGTGCGTGCTAGGCCCCTGCTATGACTGCTGACCTGTCCTGCTCCCATCAGCTGCTAGCTGCCACTACTTTGTAGGAGATTATGAGTTTCTATCCTAGCATGCAGCAGCATGCACCATGCTGTTTGCCGAGAAGAAGGAACAGCGTCAGTTGATGGCTGCTTGCACACTCCACCTTTGTTTGAGGCACTCAAGGGCTGGTTGTCTGGCGCCCTGTTGCAGGAGCTGTTCGAGACTTGCGGGCAGCTGGTGAAGCACCAAGTGCACTTTGACCGTAGGTGAGCCCATGCAGCAGTGGGTGTTGCGCACGCACAAGCCTGTCAGCATGCCGTGTCTTTCGTTAGGACCATGATGCATCCCCGCTTGCGAGTGGGTGGCTTCGGCGCCTACGGTCCTTGCAACTGTTTATCCAGGACTGCAATTTAGTACTACTATGGCTGCACTCCTCAAGTGGTACTAGCTGGAGACTGGGTGTGCGGTCTGAGGTCTTGGACGTGAGCATTTGCAGTTGGGGTCGGGGGGGGGGGGGGGGGGGGGGTTATATGCTTTAGACATATGTACCCATGTGTCTGCTCTGGAATTAATTTCTACATTTGTATCTGTGCAAATGAGAACGGGCCAGGATGGTGGTTCCTATGGCAGTCTTCGATGAGTTGATTAGAATATCCCTGCTCCTTTTGCAGTGGTCGCTCTGAAGGCAGCGCTGAGGTGATCTTTGCTAACAAGATAGATGCAGAGCGTGCCATGAAGCGCTACAACAACGTGCAATTGGACGGCCAGCCTATGCAGGTGAGATCCATGTGTGTTGGATGCTGTGGAACGACGGACGAGCATGGTGTGCTTTGCAAATGCCAGGCAGTAGCATTGTTCGCCAACCTGTGCACATAAGAGCACCTGACGGGCCGCTCCTGTTGAAGAAAAATTTTGTAAACGTCATACGCTTCTCCTGCAGTTGTTGCAGGTTGAAGCATGGCACTCGGCTGCCAGTAGGGTCCAGTTGGAGCTGACTCTGGCTGCTTGCTTTTCTTGCCTGCAGCTGGAGCTCATTGAGGCGGCCACAGCGAACGACGGCGGCGGAGCAGGAGGCCGGGTGCTCAGCAGCGGGCTCAGGTCAGTACGTGTCAGTACTTGTGCTGCCTGAGAGGAATGGGTCCTGGCGTGTAGAAAAGGCCACAAAACACATTTGCCCATGAACACCCCACAGCAAGGCTAATCCTGTTGTTTGTACGGGCTTGCCTGCTGCTGACCTGACTTTGAGCAAGCATCTCTTGCCTGGTCATGTGTAAAAGCAACCGGGACATAAGTGCAGAGGCTGCCACACAATTCTATAGGCCTTGTTCTGTGTGTCAAGCTGCTCCTTGGCTCGCCTGTCCTGTCCTGAGGTTTGACTGATGGTCCGGAAGTGGTCCCGGCACCTACTGAAGCAGGTGTACGCTTGCAGGGTGACGGGCGGCGGCAGCGGCGGGCTGACAGTGACGCGCAGCTTTGCGCAGGCCACCAGTGGGATTGCAGCGGAGGCGCGGCAGCCTCGAGGGCGCGGCTCCATCCGCAGCCGGGTGGATTACATGCAGGAGTAGATAGCGTGGCTGGCAGCCGGGAAGTTTTGCTGTGGCTCTAGTATGGAGGTTTGGATGGTGGCGTTTAGTAGCGTCTCGTTGCAAGCTTGAGGTCCTTGCATGCAGTACCCATGGGGCTTCAGAGTGTTTGTGCTGGTGACATTGAGGAGTAAGGTTGTGGTTGGATAATAGTGGCTTAAACCTGTCCCATTGTCATGGTAGTCGTCTGCATGCCCTCCAGGCTGTCCTTTGGTATGGACTACGTTCTTGGGACCCTTGAGGCAGCCTTCTCTCACTAATAAATGGTGGCACTGTGTGAGGACGGGAGCGTACCTTGTGCCTCTGCCCCCACCCCTGACAGCTCCTGCCTTGCTTTGGTATTCGCGGTCCCGCCACCCTAAACCGAAGGAGACCTGGATTGGCTAGCTCGCTCAGGCAAGGCCAGGAGAAACCCTGCACGGCCCGAGGCAGTTTACATACGGGTTATCTCTGTTGGTATCAGGGTCCTACCGTGAACAACCTCCCCCCCTGGCAGTTTAGATCTTACGAGCATGCCATCGCCAAACATGAAACGGGCACTGTGGATGAGCTAGCCATATCACCAGCGCCTTGGGGTGCTGACTCAGCACTGACTCAGCCGAGCAAGGAAGTTTAATTTTTTGCGCTTTGGCTATACGTGTCGAGGCACCTTTGAAGGTTGGCACCCCTACCAAACGCAAGCCCAAGCTAGTCAACCGGCTACCTACGCGTACGTCACAGTTTGCAGCACAGTAGCTGCTTTACAGTTGAGCACTGCTTGTGATCAGCAGTTTGGGATCACTTAGGCCACCTTAGCCACGAAAACAACCCAGTCAGACAGCGGCTGGCCTTGGACTCATGGGTTCAGCCCATGATGTATGGTGGGAAGAGCTTAAGCAGAAAGCAGCCCAGCTGGGGAGGAGCGAAGAGAACATCATGCCTTTGGGCAGGCCGGAGTATGACTCTGAGGACGAGGACCAGCCCACCCTAGCACAGCTGCGTGCTGTGCCAGTGGTGGTGTGCCCCAAGCCAGCTGCCGCCAGCTATGCAGCGCTGATGGGAGAGCTAGAGATGGTCGGCCGGTGAGCAGTCGAGGCACCTCTAAACCGGCACGGCTGCTCTGATAACGGTTATGCAAGTATGTGTAATGACACTAAGCTGGAGTGTCTGTTTGCTCTTGACACAGCTGGCACCCGCCAAACTGCTATCTGACCCCTTCCTGTCACGCCATCTTGAATGTTAGGATCTACATTTGCACTGCGCCAGGAGATTTCTCCGCTGCAGTGGAGGGCGTCGCAGTCAGTCATGCTGTTACTGCTGGCTCTGCAGGGATGGCCCAGACGATCCCATCCGTATGCTGAACACATCAAGCAGCTACGAGGGCCACGAGATTCTCACCCGCTACAGAAAAGCCGTTGACAAGCTGTTATACAAGAAGGTACATCTGGTGCCAGCAGCGCCCAAGCACTCCGCATGTGCACAGCAGAACAACAAGCTTTTAGCTTTTATATTTGGCTTGTGGCTTAAAAAAAAGTCTGAGCTCGCCTGAGTGCTGACTTTAGGCAGGGGGGCTCCTCAAATATGAACGCAGGCGGCCAGTGCAGGAGTGAGCATGGAAGCCGGTCACCACTGAAGGCATTTGCAAATGAGGTTGTGTTGATTTGGTCCTGTGTGTCAAGTGCTTAGCTTCAGAGCAAGCATCACAAGCACTACTGGTTATGGACTTGCAGGACTGGCCAGAGGCCTTCACACAGGCGGTGGTGTTACTGAAGGCAGCTAAGGAGGAGGAGTTTTGGTATATGGTGAGTAGATATCTCTTGGCATCAGCTGGTAAACGCCCGAGGGATGTACATGAGGCGCGCATGCACTGTTCATCAGTCTTTGCCAGCTTCAGGAGGGCGGCATGGTACCCGCCTGAGCTGCCGCCAGCATGGCTGCTCCCAGGGTATTATAGCACATGTCACACAGCTGACGTCCATGGGAACATCAACCATGGATGCGATGACTTTTGTGCTAGCAAACTTGCTATTGCACAAGAGACGGTGTGGATATTGACCCTGCCATGTACGTGACTCAGGTGGCCAGAGCAATGGCTTGTGCAGGACACAGATGACCCGGAGGCGGTGGGGGCCATAGTAGAGAAGATGGACCACCAGGTGAGCTTTCCCCAGTGGGACCTACCTGCTTTCGTGGTGGGGCTACGTGTGGGTGCAGCGTTGCTGCCTGCTGTGTGCCCAATCGTTCTACAGGTTGGCTAATGACCGATTCTGCAGCATTCTCTGCTGTTGTAGAAACCATACTAAAACATAGAACCTTGCAATGGATTAGCCGGCAGAGCCAACCGCATATGACAGTGGGCTGTCGTAGCATGTGGGCTGTGCTGAGCAGTTTGTCACAGATACTGTGCGACCAGGGCCGCCTGCTAATGGCTCAGGTAACCACCAGGCAAGGGCTATACAAGCTTTACATCTCTTCAGCCCAAATTCAATACCTGCCTGCCTGCCCAGTGCTTGCCTCCCTCTTCCACCCATCCTCTGTGCTGCACCTGCCTGCCTGCCTGCCTGCAGTGGGGCAAGCTCTTCACGCGGACCGACGAAGAGCTTGGCGGGGTATCACAGGACGACCGCCAAGCAGTGGATATAGCATGGGAGGAATTGAAGGGACAGATCGCAGATTATTGCACGGATCCATGATTGGGACTAAAGCATCTCGGGGCAGCTTGAGCATGGGAGGGTAACTGTCTACCTCTACCTGCAACCCATACACCGGAGGGTTGTGGGGTGAAGTGTGGGGTGGCAGCATGACAAGTTTTCTGACAGACGGCTGCTACTGGTATGGGCACTTGGACCCTCTTTATTGCTGGGTGCGTCCAGTTGTATCATGCTGTATACCTGGGTGCCTCATACTGCCTTTGCAGTTTTTAAGGGAGGAACCCTGCAGCTGGGGCATATCCATTTTGTAGCGGCGTTTAGAATTTTGGTGCCCAAGTCAGGTGCATGCTGCTTGGAATCATGTGCCACGGCATATATCCGTATAGCAGTGCCTGTGCCTGTGCTCTTCAAAGACTTGTGTGCTTGAGCATTTTCTCCCTCCGGGGCACTGCAAGCGTTATCGGTCCAAGATGGGGCACCTCTATGCCACTGTAAAAGTTTGCTATGAACCTTACCTGGGCTGTGCCTGAGAACCTCAGACCCTTCTTGTACGGCCGTTGCCCACATGTACACATGCCCTACCAAAATCGCTGCGGTTGTGCCAGGGCGCACGTGGGGGAATTGGAGGCTAGGGATTTGTTGGAACTGCGCGGAAGCTTTGGGGCAGGGCTATGCGGTAATGGAGGCGTGTGTTCTGTGGTGGTGGTGGTGGGTGGGTGGGTTTGGGTGTTGTTGTGCGTGGGTGGGTGGGGAACAGGCCAGGGGAGGAGAGGAATAGGGTGGCTGGAATGTAAGGAAGGCAGGGGTGGATGACGTAGTAGTAGTGCTGCGCGCTTGAGTTGAGCAAGTACATTGATGTGTGCAACGCAGGGTGAGTTAAGTGTGGAAGCAGCGAGAAGGGACCGGAACCGGGGCACCAAGAAGCGTAAGGAGCGACCCAAGGTGCGGCTAGAGCCTGCGAGGACAGATGCCAGCATACGAGCATGGCTGGCTCGCCATCCTTTCCAGCTTGACAAGGTGGGTTGTTGCGTGCATGCAGGGAACCGTGCAGGACATGTTCAATGTGGCACTGGAAGGGGCGCCAACAGGGAGTACGGAGGCACTGCGTCCCCGGGGTCTGGTTAGCGTGCTTGCGTGCAACCCCATGTGGGCTGCAACGCACAGCCAAATGTGTGTGAAGATTCACGCGTGGAAAAATTATTACCTTTTTTGCCAACGGCACTATCCCATGTATGCCGTCGCTCCGGAGGCATTGGCGTACACTCGACAGCTTGGCATCAGAATCACCTCAGACCCTTCTTGTACGGCCGTTGCCCACATATACACATGCCCTACCAAAATCGCTGCGGTTGTGCCAGGGCGCCGCCCGGACAGGCTACCCAGCAACCAATTCAATCGCATCAGCATACCCGTCATTGACTCAGGGTCACAGTAGCTGGCACCAGCTGCCGCTTCCCCCTGGGATATCGGCAGCGTCTGCCTCACACACACACCATGCTCCATACGTAGCATTCCCCGAGCCCTTTCTTCCGATATGCGATACAGCTTGCATGGATGTAAACTGTCTAACTCGAGCGAGCTACGCCCTAGGGGTAGTGCCCTGGCTTTGACCTCGGCGCCGATGTTCCCAACCAGGCGGCGTTGCTTAATAGCAGCAGGATATGTTTTAGTGACCTTGTCTAAAAGCAAGGAGTCTAAATACTCCATCCAGCACGACTCGCTGGGCGGCCAGGGAAACTCTCCCTCCCCCATATGGATATCCGCCAATGCCTCCGGAGCGACGGCATACATGGGATAGTGCCGTTGGCAAAAAAGGTAATAATTTTTCCACGCGTGAATCTTCACACACATTTGGCTGTGCGTTGCAGCCCACAAGGGGTTGCACGCAAGCACGCTAACCAGACCCCGGGGACGCAGTGCCTCCGTACTCCCTGTTGGCGCCCCTTCCAATGCCACATTGAACATGTCCTGCACGGTTCCCTGCATGCACGCAACAACCCACCTTGTCAAGCTGGAAAGGATGGCGAGCCAGCCATGCTCGTATGCTGGCATCTGTCCTCGCAGGCTCTAGCCGCACCTTGGGTCGCTCCTTACGCTTCTTGGTGCCCCGGTTCCGGTCCCTTCTCGCTGCTTCCACACTTAACTCACCCTGCGTTGCACACATCAATGTACTTGCTCAACTCAAGCGCACAGCACTACTACTACGTCATCCACCCCTGCCTTCCTTACATTCCAGCCACCCTATTCCTCTCCTCCCCTGGCCTGTTCCCCACCCACCCACGCACAACAACACCCAGACCCACCCACCCACCACCACCACCACAGAACACACGCCTCCATTACCGCATAGCCCTGCCCCAAAGCTTCCGCGCAGTTCCAACGAATCCCTAGCCTCCAATTCCCCACGTGCGCCCCTTCTATCCGCCATTCCCTAGTTGGCACAGCAACGCCCTCTTACAGACACTGCCACCACTAACACACCCTCGGGAACACCAGCCATCCACACAACCAATCCCTGCCCCGCCGCCCACCTGTACACAAACACTGTCCAGGTCGTCCACGGGGATGCCGGTGGCAGCTGCTGCAGGGTACAGCACGCCCGTGTCCAAGTGGCGCTGTACGCCCAGTGCAGCCACGGCGTCGTCCAGAACATTGGGCTCCTGCAAGCAGGATGCCCACAGTCAATGCCAGTCACACCACAATAACCTTGCACTTGCACTGCAAGACCACTCAATGTGTCGCACATCTCTTCCACCTGCCACCCAATATTGCAAGGTACGCGCTTCCTGCCCACCCTGCATTGCACTGCCTCCCCTCCCACCCAGCCACCGCACAACATGCACATGTCCTCATGCTCTTCCGGCCTTCCTACCTCAATGTTGCACCCGTTGCCCTGCCCAATGCTGGCGCCGCCGCCTCCTGGGACTGCTGTGACCACGACCTGCACGACACACATACCACGTTTGTTTTGCTGCCTTCCTGTGCCAACCCCTCCTCTTACATCCTAACAAACTACCAGCAGTCACCCGGCGCACCCCAGACCTTGCATGTAGCACACACAACCAGCCACACCGCAATGCTCTAGTCTACCCAATTACAACCAACGCACATGCCTTCCACTGCCCTTGCAAAAACTGCCACACTTGTCCACCGCTTACCAACTACGCACCCACCTGTTCTCGCTGTTGGGCCATCCGCAAGCCATCGCTGCCCAGCTCAATGTGGCAGTGCTGTCCTGCCCGTGCTATGTCCAATACCTGCAACCATGCAACTTCCAGAACCCATCAAACACCCCAGTCACCATGTGTTGCCATCTGCACTCCCTGCCCATCCCCGTGCACACCCTGCCAAGACAAAAGTACCACCGCTTCCTCCTGCGCAGCTCCCCCCCTCCCCATGATCGACCCACACATCTCATCCCAACATCCCTCACGCCACCATCCCACTTCCGGGCCGCCACCCACCTGTGCACCAATGGTGTCCAGCTCGTGCACGGGGATGCCGGTGATGGTGGCAGCTGTTCCAGGGTCCAGCATGCCTGTCTCCAAGTGGCGCTCCACGCCCAGTGCAGCCACGGCGCCGTCCAGCACACTGGCAACCTGAAGGCAGGCAGTGCCACACACACATTTCCTTGCCTGCATTTTGCACACTGTTCCACAACCCCTAACGCAGCATCAATATCATTTTTTTAATTTCACACTTGTAACGGGGTCCTGCCCACTCTGCATTCATTGCTTGCCCTCCCACCCACCTCAGCACCAGTCATGTCCAAGTGGTCCGCGGAGGTGCCGGCAATGGTGGCGGCCGTTGGAGAGTCCAAAAGGCCCAGTTCCACATATGGGTCGGCGCATCTAGCAGCACCGCCACCTTGTAACACAGACGGCACCTACAAAGCAGTGCCTTGCACACTGGGTCACAACACATTCACTCCACGCCACCCCTACAGCCCTCCGCAACCACAACACCATCCCCCAGATCCATGCCACGCCTGCCGATACACGCCCATCATCTTGTGGTTGTGGCTTCACTGCACGCTCTACACCATCCATACCTGGCCACCACGACCACAGTGCCACTTTCCCAGCCTCCACCTCCTGACATCACGACCTAGTACTACCTGCATCTCCCCCCACCCCCACCCCCACCCCTCTCACCTCGCCAGCCACACTGCTGCCTTCCCTGCGCAACACGCCGCCCACAAACGCATCAACCTCATCTTGGGAGAATGACAAGTCCACGATTGCCTGCACACACCACGTCACACAGCCGTTGCACTGTTGACCCTTTCTCCACAACTCTAACAACGCTTGCCGTCGACGGCGCCACACCATGCCTGCACTGCCAGCCGCATCCTTGCCCACTTCCCACTAGCACCGCACATCGCTACTACCTGGAAGGGCACCTCCGGGCTGCTTGACTCTTGCGTGCCCAACAGCCACGTGTTGTCGCCCGTTACGGGTCCCGGGTTGGCCTCTATGTTGCCAATCATCAGCTTGTACAACAGCACCGGCGCCGACACAAGCATCAACAGCAACCCAAACATGGGCACTGATACAGGACCTGCACTCACGCCACGGCCAAGCCCTGCGCAGGTCACACCACGGCTTTCCCTCTCTCACTGTTGTGCAACCCACACATGCTTCGCAATACGTGCAACTCAGCAAACCCGGGTCACAAACAGTGCTCACCTCCCCCACTAGCTTCCAACAACCCTTCTTTTCACGGACCACATACCCAGCTCAGCCCCTCCGCGCTTACACACTCAAAGCATGCCACCCGGTCACCACTACCCCTGCGTTCCGCCTCACCGTATCCACGCTTGTGTGCTGCCAGTGCCTCCAGGACGTCCGGCCTCTTCAGCACCGAAGCTGCAGCTCGTTGCACAACGCGGATCGCTTCCAATACTACACGTATCACACTGGGGTTCTGTCGCACGCTGCACACCGTTATCCTTCGAACGGACCTTCAGCCACACCCCCCGCCGTCGCCCACCTGGATCAAAACGGGTCGCCAAGCGTGAGGGGCACACTTTCTTGGACAGCCGCGGCCGCCCGTCGGCACCCGCCCACGCAACACTGTAGCTGTGGTGCTGCCCATACTTGGCTGTAATCACCTTGCCGGTCACAGTCCCCCCCGGACGGTGAAATGTGACCCTGCACAACACACACCACCCAAC
>BBXU01001153.1:0-10986 GCA_001598975.1 Parachlorella kessleri | reverse complement strand
TCTTGCCCAGGGGGTTTATCTTGAGATACTCAGGCTGCTTGTGCTGCTGCTTGGCGATTTGTACTTCCCTTACATCAACGTCAATCCCTGCCACCCTGCACCAGGAGCAACAAAAGTACGTTGACAGTGCCAGGAGTCATACGTGTGCGCACAAACGCACCCTTAAGGGTTGCCATGCCCAGCTGAGCAGAAAACCTCAGCGACCCATAAAGGGCACGCATTTTGAGCGACTCAGCGCGCATAGCCAGATGGTGGCACGGTCCTAGACTGGACGAGACAAGACTACATCAGACTACCTCAAAGACAAGCTCACCTGCAGAATAGCAGGCAGCTTCGGAAGGGCTGAGACATATAGTCCCCTGCACACACCACCAAGCCAGTCGGAACACCATGACATACACCTCGCGGACCTTGTGCATACTGTGGCCCCAATCAGCCTCAGGTATAGGCAAGAAGGGGGCCCGAAAACGGTGGTAGCTTGGTGGGTATGGTAAGGGTTTGCCTGGGAGAACCTATGCAACCAGCCCAGTTCGTGTCCCTCCCTGCCTCCACCTTTCCTAGCTGCCTGAGCTAGCTTCACTGGATCTGTTTGGGTTTCGGAAAAGAGTATATGGGGCAGCAGACCGCATTAGTGTCTGCACATGCCAAGCGTGTAGAAGTGATCGCCACCTACCATAGAGGGTGGGCTTGGTCACCATGTTGTTGCCGTTGGCAGTGCAATTCCGGAATGTCGATGGTGCAGTGTCGTTTCTGCGTCGGCTTTAAGCTGGAGCTAGGTTTATTAATGCCACGTCGGTCTGGCGCCTGAGAGATAACTTAAGGTAGGATGCACGAGACAAAGAAATGCCTAACAAAAAGATTATAGGACCTCATTCCTTCAATAGTAGCCTGACAACAAGTACAAGTGGCTCTCAGCTCGTCATGCAGCTCCTGCAATATGTAAGCAGTACCTTGACTCAAGTGAGTAACCACGGTGCATCAAGTAATCAACAGCTGTTATACCTAATCTAGGTCCCGCTGGACCAGCCCACGAGTGACTTGGGAAAAGAAGGTCCAAGGTAGGGCGGGATGTGCCCAGCAAGCCCAGCAGCACAGGTTTCAAAAGCGTGATCCATGACATGGCGCGCCAAGAGCATTTGAGCCCCTTCGTCGCGTCTCCTGACCTCACCCGCGACATGCCATAACAAGGCAGGCACCTGACGTTGATCAGCATTAGCCATCATCATGGCGGACTTTGGCCTGGCCAACTGCTTACAGACTGCTACCAACAAGCTAGTTTTCCCTGTCAAAGTGAACCAAGAGTCGGAGTCCCGGTTCACTCTGACGAATCCGACCAATGCTCGCATTGGGTACAAGGTTAAAACCACTGCGCCCAAGAGCTACAGGTGAGCTTTGTGCAGCACCGCTCGCCACAATTCTTCCACGCGTGCGCCTTATGCTTTTATGATTGTGTGCTTGCTGCCGCTCGGTTGGGCATGCCATCCTTCTTTGTTTGGTGCAGTGTGAAGCCAGCAGCAGGAATATTGGAGCCAGGCGCAGAATGTACGGCCACAGTCACAAGGGTGGCCGCCACAAAGTTGCCTGCACCCGGAGAAAAATGCAAGGTGGGGAAGATACAGCGGCATGTATCGGCTGTGTGGCCCTTGCCTTGAGAGGGTCTCTAGCACAGCCTTACCTTACTTTGTGCACTGGATTCACACACTTTGAGACCGGTGCAAATAGTCAATTTCTTTCAAGGCCACACTGGCGGCAGTTGCATATACGAGCCATCTAGTCACGTTGCGCATTGCTTAACGCCTCATCAGCCAACACTTGACGGGTGCAGGACAAGTTCCGAGTTGAAGCGCTCACCATGCCTCCTGGCGTTGCCACAGTTTCCTCTGAACTCTTCCAGGTCTACAAGGGTCACGTAGTGTGAGTGGGGCACTGGCTGCGTAACAAGAGCAGCCAAGAACTGCACGCTGGGACGCTAGAACCTCATATGCCTAGGTTAACGGTGCATTGAAACCGACCTATTGTCTTGCTCATAAACTTCCTGCTCCACAGGCCGCCCCAACCACAGCTGAACATGCCCTTTGGCGTCCCAACACCCTCTCCTACCCTCTGCTGCAGGGTTACCAACATCAAGGTGGCGCTCATAGCAGCGCAGCACACCCCACTCGCGGGCCCGTTGCCAAGGCTGCCGCAGACTGAGCCCGCGGGACGCAGCGCTGCCCCTGCTGCTGCTCCTGCTGCACCAGAAGCTGCCAAAACGCTACAAGGCCAGGACAGCCCAGACCCAGTGGAAACAGCACCAGCTGTGGCTAACATGCTGTGCAGCCTCAAGGCAGGGTTAGCTGGAACTCCTGAAGCAGCTGCAGTGAGAGGCACAGGGTCTATCCAGGCAACAAGTGCGGCTGGAGCAAGGGAAGGACCAGCAGCATTGCCAGCAGCAGCACCACCACCACGACCAGCAGCAGCAGCGGCGGTACCAGCAGCAAGTGCAGCAGGACTGCAGCCACCCAAGCCAGCAGCACGCCCAGCAGCAACAGCAATATTGGCAGCAGGGGCACCAGCAGAAGGTGCAGCAGCACTGCAGCAACCCAGGCCAGCAGCAGCAGCGGCAACACACCCGGCAATGGCAGCGGCACCAGTAGGAGGTGCAACAGCAGCGCCGGCAGCGGCACCAGCAGCAAATGCAGCAGGACTACAGCCACCCAGGCCAGGCAGTGCAGCCAGCAAAGCAAAGAGCAAGGCTGTCAGGAGTGGCCACGCAAGGGCCAGGGTGGGCAGGGGGAGCGGCTCCATGGCCGCACATCCTGCGGCGGTGAAGAAGGCGGGAGCCAGCGTTGGGGTGATCCATGCGGGGATCTGCTCAGGGGATCTGGTGCTGGGTCCTGGTGACCCTGGCTTCGATGGGGACCAGTATGTGGGCAGGGCAGTCCACAAGCTGTTCTCCGATGGGAAGATGTACACAGGTGAGCCTACGGCTGCCTAGGTGGCAGAGGCATGAAAGTGGCATGAGCTGTCTGTGCTGAGGCAGTTAGTCTATGATACCCTATAAGGGGTGGGTGCAAGCCATGAGACCTACTGCCGCGCCTTGCCGGCTGGTTACAATCCACATGCTGGCAGAAGGACTGCCTGGAGCCATGCTGCACGGCTTTTGACTCCTGGTATACCTGACCGTCATGCTCCCATTGGATCCCACATCTCCCATATCGTGGTAGAGAACAGCTGAATAGGCAGTAAATGGGCTCAGGTGGTAATGGAGGCGTTACATTGAAAGCTCAGGAGGTGCCAGCTGCGGCCCTGCAGGGGTTGTCACTGAGTTCATCCCCAGGAAGAAGTGGTTCAACATCAAGTATGAGGACAGTGACAGGTGCGGAGCTTGCGCAGCAGCAAGCATGGGGTGCCATAGCTTTGCTTTGGGAGGAGCTTTCCTACCGTGTGTTGAATGCTCGACAGCACCACTAGTCCAGATATGACCACAAAAGCATGGCGGAGGTCAGAGAGGATGGTTGCAGGAAACTTTCTCACGTGACACGCTGAAAACCTGCCTGGATCCCTTCCTTGTAGTGAGGACATTTTCTGGGAGGAGCTGAAGAGCATCCTCCAGCCTACCCAGAACAGCATCTCTCCCGCCTCGCCACAACGAGCCGAGCCGGCGGCTGCCAGGCCAACAGGCCCCGCTCAGACGGCAGCACAGGCAGCAGCTATCGGGGTGGCGGAAGATAGCGGCGGCACTCCTGCAGCTCAGCTCAGCAGCGGAGGCATGCAGGCTCCCAGCAATTCCCAAGGGACACCAGCAGCGGTAGGAGCAGCAGCAGCAGCAGGAAGAGGAGGAGGAAATGGCGCAACAGCAACGGCTGCTCCGCCTCCCGCCTCCAGCCCTGCACCGGTTGGTACCGCGATGCCCTCCTCTGCAGCTGACAAGGTTGGAGCGGCAACACCCTGGCTGCCAGCAGAGCCGGGCCACCAGACGCCCTTGCCTCCCTCCAAACCAGCAGCACCAGCAGAACCCACCCCTGCAGCTGACCTTGCGAGCGGACTAGCAGCCGCTGAGGACATGGTGGCTCCTGCGGCTGCTGGCCCAACCGCAGCTGCTGGCGCCACCCCTGTGGGTGGTGAGACAGCGCAGCAGGCAGGCGCAGGAGAGGCCACACCAATGGTGGCTGGTGCGCCTGCCAGCGAGCTTTCCTCCCTATCTTGGAGCGTCAGGCGCCCGCGGACCGAGGGGACCAGGAGGCGAAGGGCCCGCATGGAGCGTAAGTGTGCCAGCGTGAGGGGCCCTTGTAGTAGTATCTCTACTAGACCTGTCAGGGGCTGCATGTGTGGGCAGTCTGAGACATTAGTACTGCCCATCCTGTCCGTGATGCCCTTGCCACTCTACTGGCAGCTGCAATTCTTGGCGTGCTGCAAGCGTTGCAGCTGCTAATCTTTTACCGGGCTGGAATGGCTTGTTGCTAAAGACTGCCATCCCGCTGCAGCATCAGGCGCACACCAGAAGGACTGCTCTGCATACTGCGGCGGGCCTTGCCTAACATACAAACGCCCTGGCCCTTCCCATGTCGGTGCTGGTTACAACGCTCGCTGCCTTGAGCTCAGTTTCTGCTAGGTGCTGCCCACCTCGTGTTGCTGCAGCCCTTGCTGCCGCTGTGGAGAAGCTGGCAGCCCTTCGGGAGGAGGAACCCACCCCAAGCCCAGAAACTACCGCTCTGGCAGAGGGGCCGCATGAGTTTCCAGCCCACCAGCTAGCACCCCAGGGTACAGTCCAGGAGAATACTGCCGCCAGGAAGGCAACGCTCTCGGCGCTGATCGAGAGGCAAAAGGAGCGGCAGCAGTTGCTGCGGCCGGGGGAGGCGGAGGGGCAGCCGAAAGGGGCGGCCAAGCCAGGGCGGCAGAGGCGGCGGTTGTGGCGAGGAGAGGAGGAGAGTGACGAAGACTGGGTGCCGCCAGAGGGCCTGGAAGAGGTGTGGCAATTACGGTGGTGACTAGCACAGAGAGGACATGGACCCTTGTTCCTGTAGGAAGTGGCGCTTCCCGTGTCATGGGCACCCCCATTAAGTAGCTCTGCAGGAAGCTGGTCAGTCACAGCACAATCGCCCGCGTTGCTGGGATGCCCACAAAATGACTACCAGGCTTGGTTGTGGCGGCAGGTCGCTGTGCTATCTCATAGCCAGGAAATTAACGTGCAGTGCTGTCGTACACAGCTCCCTTGGCGCATGGCAACCTTGCAACTCATTGTGTGTCAAGGCGCATGGCTTCAACCCAATTCATGCTGTGCCTGCTCAGGAGCTACCAATAGAAGAGGGGCAGCGGAAGCCCACTGCAGCAGCGGCCGGCGGTCCCGGCAGCAAAAGTGTTAAAGAGGCTCCAGGGGATCCCTGGACCTTCGCCAAGCGCAACGCAGCCGAGCAGCAGAGAAGCGGGGGCTCCTTGCCCCAGCCCAAGCCAGCCAAGTCTGGGCCCACGCCTGTGGCAGTGGCAGCTGTAGCTGTAGAGTCGGAGGTGATTGACTTGGTCGACAGTGATGATGAGGAGGGGCAGACCCTGGCGGCACGGTCAGCACAGCGGGCGCAGCAGGCCCACCAGCAGCAGCACCGCACGCCGGAGCTGGCTGCCGTCAAGCGCGAGCCAGGGCTTGGGAAGACCCCGGGCAGCAGGGTGCAGCAGCTGCTGCGGCAGGAGGATGACGCAGGCTTGGGAGGAGGCGAGGGCGGCGCAGCAAAGCTGAGTGGCGCCAGCCGTACAATCCTTACCTGCACCCAGAAGGGCAACGCAGCCAAGCGGGCAAAGCTGGCTGTGGCAGCTGGCATGGGCGAGGGCTCCCTAGCAACTACAGTAGACATGCGCAGGGATGACAGTGGCACCCGCCCTGCTGTATCTCAGGTGACCTGCACATCTGGCGCTCTTTCCAATACTGCAAATGTTCTACCACTCCAGCATTCTTCCCTGTGTGCGGCAACTTAATGCGGCAGGCCCCAGTTACGACTAGAGCAGTCTGCCAGCGAAAGCGCTTGGAGGCAGCCAGCAGGCCCAGCTTGGGCTCGATATACAGGGTCAAGTTTAAAGCCCGGCTGCCCCGGGTCCTCAAACTCTCAACAGTGCATATTGACCCGCTTGTAGAACATTCCAGCCGTCATGCGACACAGCCTGTATGTGCTGTATTTACGCCTCTTCACCTTCGTCGGGCTTGCCATTCTGCCCCATTCTGACACCAGTGTTGGCAACCACCCCTGTAGGCAACCACCCTGGCGGCTGGCGGCTCCCTTCACACCCCCGCAGCCACCGCCCGCGCCCTCCCCTCCCATCAGCGGTCCCGACGCAGCCTGCGGACCAAGGCCCAGCTGCGGCAGGCGCCCCAGCAGCTGCTCTCAGATCCCACATCTAGCCAGCCGCTGGGCCTCTCTGTAAGGACCGAGGGCGGCAAAATCTTGATGACCGTGCGGGTTAAGCCTACCACCCAGCTGGCCAAGCTGCTGGCAGCTGTGGAGCGGGCTGTGGGGGAGGAGGTCCGGGCGGAGGCTGGTTGGGGCCCGGGGGCGGCTCTGAGGTTCAGGGTGGGGGCGCTGGAGCTCGCGGCCGAGGGCGAGAGGCTGGTGCGGGTGAGGGATGTGGGGCTGGAAGATGGTGGCTTGATCACAGTGAGCTGCACTTGAGGAGATCTTCCATCGGGCAGGAGCAGCTGCCTGACCGCAGTGAAATGCATCAGAGGCGGAGGCAGGGCCGCTGGCAACACGGTGTGGTACATGGGTGTTCCTTACTGGCCTGGGTGGCTGCTGGTGGTTTGGGCAGCGGGGCATGGCAGCGGGAGCTGGTGCGGTCAGGGAAGGTGTAGCTGTAGACGGTTGGTAGGAAGCAGCTAGGTGGAGTTATTAGTATGGGTGGCAGGTAGTGCGAACAAGAGAGACGAGACGGTTGAACTTATAAAGACTGGGCTGGATGCAAGTGTGCGCCTGGGTCTTGCCTGAGTTCTGATACAGTAGGTAGCCAGGGATGCTCATGCAAGAAGGGCAGGTCCTCAAAGCTGCAGGCAGGGAAAGCTTACAGAAGGGGTAGGCATTCGCCAGATCCCAAACCACAGTAGGGTAGTAAGGATGAGTAAGGCCCATTTCATAAGAGTACACAGGGTGTCTAATTTCGTTTTGGGTTTTGGCGACAGTTGGCGATGGCTTCCCCAGATTTACAACACTTGTAGCCAAACGTTGGCGACGGCACAAGTCAAACTGGCTCCAGGGGTTGGCTCTGGCAAATACAATTTTGGCACCAAGTGGTGGCTACATACGTCAGATGTTTGGCTCCAACCAGGTATCAAGCCTTCAGACACCTTTGCACAGGGCTACAGCTGTTAAAACACACCAAACATGGCACGGCGGGTCTCCCTCGCTGCCCTAGCCCTCCCCTAGTGATCAGACTGTGTTCACTGAACCTTGACTAGACAGCTGGCCGTCCTGGCGTTGTACTGGTTTGGCGACAGGATGGTTGACATTTGGCGCCAGTTTGGCGCCGCGCATTCGGCGCGGTCTCAAAAAATCGCCAAAAATTTGGCGACGGCGCTGACGCGCCGTCGCCAAACTAGCAGGCGAAAGCCCACTTTATCGCCAAAATTTGGCGATATCGCCAAAATTAGACACCCTGAGAGTACATGTTAACGGTGCTGCCAGGTTTCCGCCCAGAACGGGAGCACCATTCAGCCCTTGATTGCCAGCCTTAATAGAGGAACTGCGTTGCCATCCTACCCCCAACTGATCTCGCAATGGCAGCACTCCCCCTTCGGGGCAAGGGCTGCCTGAGCTGCCAATTGACGTGCTCCTGCGCATCGTAGTCCAGATAACTGAGCTCTACCCGGAAGGCGACAGCTGGTTCAGTCGTGGGTTCAATGCGGAGGCGTACAAGACTACAAGGTGCGTGTGCCTCGCCTGCGTGAATCGCACTGCTCGCCATGGGTGGATAACTATTATGGACCTCAGACCCATGCCTCAGACCTCATGAAACTCCAGAGGTCCTAGGTCGTCTGCTGGGCTGGGCGCAGGCTGCGCCTTGAGAGCTGCTGCAAGAAGCTGTCTCAAGGCCTCAGGGACCAGCCCTGGCCGGAGGTGCGCGTGGATAACCGGACCGCCACAGTGGGCTTTTGAAGCGCAAGCCTGTCACCCGACATCTGAGCGTGCGGGGCCTTCACGAAACAGCAGTGAAAGAGGCGGTGGAGGCGGTCGCAAAAGCTTCCCGACAGGTGAGCAGGGCTCCAGACCATTGCACGGTCGGTGCGACGGCTGTAAGGGTACTTTTTTTTTCAAGCTGGTTACCCCCTTAGTAATCAAGGGCCTACTTCAGAAGGGGTGGGTAATAAACCAAGTCCCCTTGCTCCGGTGCACTGCAGTGGGTCCCTGTCCCCCACCCCTTCCCCCTTGACAGGGGGGTACCCAGCTTGAAGAAAGATGTGCCCTAAGGAGGATGCGTGCAGGTGGTGCATACTGTGACGCTCGCGTCACCAGGGGCAGGGAAGTTGCAAGTAGGCGGTTCAGCAGGTGTGGGTGCTCTGCAATCTCTCATATCTCTCTCTCTCTCTTGTCTCTGACCCTGGGCCGAAGTACTGACATGGTTGCCTGGGCAGGAGCTAACCTTTTTGGAGGCTCACCATGACCCCGCCCTGAGCTGGAAGCTGCCCGCCCAGAGGCAGACGCTCGAGATTGGCCAGCTCAGCCGGTACTTGCCTGCCCTTACCAGGCTCAGCTGTTACCACTTGAGCGGCGTGAAGGAGCTGAGCACTGCCCTCCCCGCCCTCCGCAAACTCAGAGTCGAGGTAGGGTTCGACATCGGCCAGCTCGGGGGGCCCTTGCCCGGCCTCACCAAGCTGATAACGTTTAGGGAGCTGCGAGGCACCGAGCGGGCCAGTGTACTCTTGCCCGCTCTGAAGAAGCTTCGCGCCAAGCGGCTGTCCACCTTGACCAGTTGGCAGGGCCCTTGCTTGAGCTTACCAGGCTGGAATGCCGCAGCCTCAGGAGTAGCGGCAGGCAGCCCAGTGCGGCCCTCCCCGCTCTCCAGGACCTTTCCCTTCAAGTGCTTCATCTCAACCAGCTGGGCGGGCCCTTGCCTGGCCTCACCAGGCTGTGGTGTCGCAGCATGGGGGACGTGGAGCAGCTCAGCAGGTCCCTGCTTGCACTTGAATACCTCTATTGCCAAGAGACCCTCCACCTCAACAGGCTCGGTGGGCCTTTGCCAGCCCTTACCGAACTCACCTGTGGCAGCTTGAGCGTTCCCAAGCAGCTGAGCGTGGAGCTCTTGCCCGCCCTGCGAGTGCTCTGCTGCTGCGGACGTGTCGGGATCGGCAAGCTCAACGGGCTCAGCGGGGCTATGCTGGCACTGGTCGAGCTCAGGTGCAAGGCTCTCAGCCTGGGCTGGTGCAGCGCGTCATTCCCAGCGCCGAAAAAGCTGCACTGTAGCGGCCAGCTCAACCTGGGGACGTCCAGCGCGTCCTTCCCAGCCCTCGTTTCCATCTTCTGCGAGTGGCTTGACCTCCGGCAATACAGCGGCTCCCTCCCGGCCCTCACTGAGCTGGTTGTGCAGAATTGGTTTGAAGGCACCGAGCTGGGCTTGGACACGGTCTCCCCAGCACTGCAGCGGCTGTTCTTGGGCCCAGATTGTGGGCGGTGGATAGCCCGGCGGGTGCTGCTGCCACCTGGCATCACAACCCTGCAATGCCCCGCCAGCTTGTTCCCAGGGCCAGGCAGCGCCCTCATCAAGCAGCTGGAAAGAGTCAGCCTATGGGGCGTCGAGCGCGAGTTGCCCGAGGTAAGCATCAGATGTGAATTGAGGTAATTGCCTGCTTCCTTGCGGCCGTCTAAATTGTGCAAACGGTGGTGTAGGTCTAGGTTGGGTGCTGCTTGCACCAACACCCCGACTGTGGTGCATTTACGGCAACCGTTGGCAGGGTAGCAGAACTTCAATCACCTTGCGTGGCACTCTGCCCCACGCTTTCGGTTAGGGTTTTCATGCAGTCCCCTATGCAAAAGGGTTAGGGAGGCATTGCAGGCGCTGGAGGCGGCGGCACGCTTGGAGAAACTGAAGATCTCTGTGAGTGTTGAGCTGTCAGATCATGCGCTTTCAATGCTCAACCTCCTCAAGTGCAAGCACTCTTTGAAGGAGGTGGATATGTGGCCAGTCTCCGAGCGCAGATACTTTCGTGATGGCAGCTTTTGATGCCGGTAGCGATGGGGTTGTGCCAACCTCTGAGCCCATCCTGACACACACCACCCTTCGGTGGGTACGTGCGTCTTTGATGCAAGCACGCTCTTCGTCATGGCAAAGTTTTGATGGCACGGCGTGAGGAGAAAGGATCAACTGACAGCAATAGTCAGGGCGGGCTTCACCCCCTAGGTCTCACAGGACAATGTTATACTTGGCTTGTCAATCGTGGAGTCGTCCTCAACATTCATTGTTGACACTTCTCTGGTTTGGTTTGGCTTGGTTTGGCTTTCATTGTGCATTGGCTTGTGGTGGCCTGTGCAGTGTACCCCTGCACAGGCCACAGTTGACACGACGCTGTTGACACCGATCCAGCGGTCTGGTTTGGCATTGTTTGGGTGATGGTTGTAGGTGGCCTGCACAGTGCACCGTTGACAATCGCACCGTTCTAGTCTGGCTTGGTGTGGCATTTCTGCGTGTTGGATTCTGAAGACTTGTTCTGTGCACCACTTATGAGCACTCCATTCTAATATGGGTTGGTGTGGTTGGTGAATAGTGATTTAGGTGCTATAACGATTTGCGATGTTGTTTGGAGGATGGGCCTCAGTTATGGGGCTTTTGGTCTTGCCCTACCTGACTTCTCATGCAGTAGTATCTATTTAGAGTGGCAGCTAATGCAATCAGAGAGGAGATTTGGGTATAATTGGCTGACAGGGTTCCATGCATGCATTGAATAGTATATGCACTTATGCTCTGGAATAGTATGCATGGAATAGTATCTGCAGTTATGCTCTGTGCCTTGCCTGAGAGTAGCAATGCCTTTTT
>BBXU01001150.1:0-17421 GCA_001598975.1 Parachlorella kessleri | reverse complement strand
ACTGTTCGGCTTCTAACATCTACTCCGTTGGGCCATGCGCACCCGTGCGCAGGCCGAGAACACTTTTTTATTTTAGGTTATAGGTAAATTGATAAGAGAGGAGGTACGGGTATACTGGGCTGACAGGGTTTTTAAGATGGAAATGCACGTGACAGGAAAGGGTCGGACAGCAGTGTGGCGGGTGCCAGCTGCGTCAGAAAGCAGACAGAAATAGAAGGGGAGACAAGCTACAAGCACAGTGGCAGTAACACAACTGTAACACAACTGTGCACACTTAGAAACTTAGTGGGAGAGGTATGTACCTGGACTCCACTAGGCGTGGGCTGTGCTTATAAATATAGGGTTTAAAGAAGTTATACTCTGTAGTTAACACGGAAATGCACGTGACAGGAAGGGGTTATGCTCTGTATTGGATATTGCTGGTAGGCAGCAGCGTTCAAGGTTGGAACCCTTCGATGCAGGAGTGTAATCACGGTGGGGTTGTCACTGTCCCGCCATTGGTACGCTTGCAGTGCAGCTTGCATGGTTTGAAGGGTTACTATGGTGACAAATAGTGCAATCTGGGAGTCGTGGGGCCCCCTTTTAACTCACGGTGCTGCAAGGGATAGCATGAGTGAGGTTCCCGGAGTAGTGACTCACAGTATTCGGAACCCTTGGGGCAACAGCTTGATGAGCCCGACAGGATGCCACTTGCATTGACTGTTGCTCGGCCACTGCAAGTTGGAAGAGATTCTGTATACAGACATCAGGAATCACACCTGCCGACTTTGTGATGTTATGGAAAGGGTAGGTACGAAAGGAGTACAGCATGCCATAAGGCAGGCCATTGATACAGACGTGCAGCAACAGTCTGGAACAAAACTACAGCAAAACACAAATGCTTTTTGTATCAACTAGTAAAATGATACAGTAGAGAACCAGCCAATCAATAACCATACACATTATGTTTGGCTGACGAGTTAACAGAGAGAGCAGGGCAAGGTACCTGGTTGCTCAGCACGCGAGCGAAAACCACAGACATCAGCTTTCCAAGCCTGATACCCCAGCTATAATGACACACATAAGGCTTCAAGCCTGACAACCCCACTCCCGGCCGGCTGTCCCTTAGCTGCCATTCGCCCTCTTGCTCTCACCTGCCCGCTGCAAGTCCCCCATCTCTAGGCTGCTCCCGTCGGTCGCATGCAGCACATCATGTAGCTCCATGCTCCTCAGCAGGCTGTACGCAGCAGGCGGCAGGCGCGAGCGCCGGCGCCCAGCAAGGGACCCTCGTTGCCCACCACTCCCCTGCTTAGCACGCTTTGCCAGGTCACCACGGCTACCCGCCTCCAGGCTGGCAGCTGCTGTCAACACACCGCTACCGGCCCTGCTGTTGCCCCTGCTGCTTCCCAGTTGCGGCTTGCTGGCAGGGGCTGCTGGTGCCGCTGCTGCTGGTAACCGCTCAGGGGTGGTCGCCCTTGCTGCTTCAACATCCGCCCAGGGCTGCTGGCCTGCCTTGGTTTCCAGCCCCAGGTCACCGCTGGCAGCCGGGTCCTTGCCGTCCAGCCGCAGTACTACATGGTCCACGGTATTGCCGGCGGTACTGACGACGCTGCCCGCGGAGCTGCCAACCAGCATCTGTCCTTCCCGCTCCGTCTCCTCCCACAGCCCAGCCGCCACCTCCTCCCGCTGCTGCTGCTCCTGCTCGGTTGCAGCAACCTCGTATGTGGCTACCACCCCTCTCAGCTTGTCCAAGAGGTTCTCCAGCCTGCCAATCGCGAGGCGCTGCCGTGCAACGGCCCGGGGTCCATCCCAGCCCTGCTCCTTGCCCTGCTGCACCAACCTCTCAATGCGCTGCAAGCAGCAGCAGCAGCGATGCAGGGCACCATGTTGGCTCCGCAATGTGGGCAACATCTTCCATGGTAGCTTCAAGGCAGACATGCAGCTGACTAGCTCAGTGGGCACCATACTGCCCCCGCTGCTATCACACACGCAGCAGGTGTCATGCGCAAGACCCAAGGGAAAGCCTGGATAGTGACACCCCTCACCTGGCAGGCTCTGCCCCACTTACTATTACACAAGCGAAACACAGATAGGGCAACGCTACCCGCAGCAGCCCTATACCCAGCTGCAGGCAAGTTCGCAGACGTCCAGCGTTACAGTGAAACCATACCAGACCATATTTTGGTAGAGCCGGGCACTCACCAGGGCAGTACAGCCTCCAGACCCTAGCAGACCGGCAGCAGAACCCCATTGCAGCATCCCAGGAAGCTCCCACGTGGCGATGTGAGTAAGCATGCCCAGGCAATCCTACCCGGCAGTACAGCCTCCCAGCCGACCCTACCCGGCAGTACAGCCTCCCAGCCAACCCTACCCGGCAGTACAGGCTCCCAGACAACCCTACCCGGCAGTACAGGCTCCCCAGCCGACCCTACCCGGCAGTACAGCCTCCCAGCCGACCCTACCCGGCAGTACAGCCTCCCAGCCGACCCTACCCGGCAGTACAGCCTCCCAGCCAACCCTACCCGGCAGTACAGCCTCCCAGCCAACCCTACCCGGCAGTACAGGCTCCCAGACAACCCTACCCGGCAGTACAGGCTCCCCAGCTCCAGCAGTACGTCCGCATGGGCTCTCACACTCATTCCCAGTCAACTCCCATGCAGTGCTACAGACAACCCTACCCGGCAGTACAGGCTCCCCAGCTCAAGCAGTACGTCCGCATGGCGCTCCTTCAATCTCTGTGCCACATCACCGATGCCCACTTGCCACAGATGGCAGGCCGTCAGGGCCGTGACCGTCTGGTAGTGGTGGGCTAGCTCTGTGCAATCCTCGGCAAACAGCCCTGCCCAGCCGATCACCGCTGGGCCGTCAAATTCAGCTTCTGGCAGGTCCTGCCAGGCACTGGACGCCATCTCTCCTGCGGCAGGAGGGAGCCACGCAACATCCGATGACTTATAGGCATAGTCATTTAGAAAACCCAGGCCAGCAATCAAGGCCATGCACGGCGCAGTACCAGAAACTGCGGAGGGCGCCAGGCACCGGAGGCCATCTCCCCTGTGCAGCAGGAGGAGCCATGCAAGAGCTGTCGATGCCATATGCAGTGCAACCATACTTTGCAAGGCTCGGGAGCACTTGTGCATCCAGCCATGTTGGTAAACTTCGCTCTCACTCCTGTTCGCACTGCCTGCCATCCCTACTAACAACAGTACCTTGGCACCGACCACGCAGAGGCAGACATACCTTGAATGGCGGAGGCACCCACAGGACACCCAGGCCAGCATTACAAGGCCACGCACTACCAGTCACTGCTGAGGGCCAGCAAGGGTGCTCCGCTGATGATTAAGGGCATTGATCACATATCCGTATATGGCCAGTGGCAGCTGCACGCGCTCATGCATCGCCGTGCCAGAGGGGAACTCATCAGAGCTTGGCTAGCACCCCGCTGTGAGACGAGCGCGTGGGGCACGGCCCAACGTACGACCAGCAGGGTATGTGGGACCAGCATGTATGCACCTTGTGCTGGCAATGCTTACCCTCATCCAGGACATACATATGCCGAGCCTCCTCGCCCTTGCTGTACAAAATGCTGCCCGGGAAGACAGTCACGGGCACCGCCAGCCTCCGGAAGATGTCCTGCAAGGCAGGGTAACCCTTACCTAAACCCTGACGTGGCAAAAATGTGCACGCCAACCGGTTAATTGGCTGGGATGTAAACTCCGTCCAAGGCGATGGAGGTCCTCTCCCTTCCTGCAACCCCAAGAGCCCTTGGAAGGTCCTTAAAAGGCGCTTTGGGTTTCCCCAGCAGGAAAGGTTGCACCCCCAAGCTATTACCTGGCCCCTGCGCTGAGCTGATCCCTGCCTCAGACCAGCGAGCACAGGCCGCATATAGCAGCCGTGGTGCTCATGCAACATGTTGCCCGGCCCTCTGGCACGCTTTTGCTGCTGGGCTTGCCGTCTTGATAGTTGCGGCCAGGATAGATGCGGTGGGGCGCCTGCTGTAAGAGCTTGACACAACCAACTCACAGTCAGCACACTTCGGGCCTTGGTAGACAGCTGGCCAAAGATGGGGCAGTCCAAAGATGAGCGGCTCTGCAGCTGGAGCCGCACTTTGGCCTTGAGCTTGGAACTAAGCTGGGCGTAGAACTGGGCATCCTCTGTCTCTGCATGGGCGGAACGCACAGCAGGGCTGGCCCAGTGGGCGAAAGCTGGCAAGCCGGAGCGGCTTGTGGTAGCAAGCTGCCAGCCCCCGTATCTCACGCCAGACCTCACGTGGCGTGGCAGTAACACCCCGAGGCGGCAGTGGCCTGCGGTCCTCTTGGAAGGCCCCATCGAAGCCCAAGCGACACCCAGGCCTCTACCAACCCCACACCAACCAAGCTGACCACCCACCGAGGTTGGAAGCCACACATGAGGGAGAAACAGTGGAGGAAGCAGAGTGTAGGGAGGTGGGAATCAACCCATCACATCCCCAGCCACACACGCACATAGCACGCACCTAAGGCCTGGAGCCACTTGTGGAGGAAGTAGGAGGCGCAGGGAGCAGGGAGCCATCAGGTCACATCCCGAAACAGTCAGACAGTCAGACAGACAGACAGACACAGGTGCACATACACACGCACGCACCCGAGGCCTGGAGCCACTTGTGGAGGAAGTAGGAGCGCAGGTGCTGCTGCAGGCGGCGGGGCAGCTCCCGCCCAGTCATCCACCGGTCCAGGGCAACCATCTTGTTTTTGAGCGCCTCGCTGGCCGCGTCGTTGGACAGCACCTCCGCCACCACGCTGCACGCTTGTGACACAGGGTGAGACACTGACAATGTTGGGTGTGGTGGGGTGAGGCGGGGGCGTATGTGTGGGGTGGAGTGGGGTAGAGTGAGGTGGGGGCGTATGTGTGGGGGGGTGGTGGTGCTGAGTGGGAGGAGGTGTGTGCGGTAACCTATTGGCTAGGCTACCCTGTGATGGGTAGCTGCAGTGTGCAAGGCCCCAACCGCTGCTGAACCACAGCGGCCATGCCACGGCACAGCGGGAGGGCCCGCAGGGACAGCACGAGCGGGGAATGGCTCGGAGAGGCACTGGGTGTCACCCCCAGGTAACTCAACGTGAGAGCCGGCGGGATAGTTACTGACCTGATAAGAAAGGCAAAGTATCCAACGCCAATGAGCATGTAGAGCAGGGCAACTAGCATCTCCCAGTTGGTGTAAGGGGTGATGTCACCATATCCTGCATGTACAAACCGAGAAGTCAGGGCACCTAGAACAGCACGCAGAAAAAGCGTCCGCATACCAAGCAATATCTTAGCAATGAACCTGACCAGAAGGGCCACTTGCTCACTGTGCAGCTCATCAAAGTGCTCCCATGATGTGGCAAGCAGGTGCGAGGCAGGGTCTTCGCTGATTGGCTCATGCAGCCCTTGAGCAACCCATGGGACCCGTGCTGGTCAGACTGCTATGTGCGAGACAAGGTGGTGTGGTTGAGACTTGAGGGAAGCAACTCTGCCAGTGCAATGTACAGTCCAGCACGGTGGAGGCATACCCGACAAGGGTTACGGGAGACGACACCATGCAAGGAACTTCACAGGGCAGCTGAAACTTCAGATCCCGGTACTGTAGCTCACCTATTGTTGTCATGGTGGTCATGCAAAAGTAGACTGAGATGAGGTAGCGAGTCACGTCATTGGATGTTGCCGGGTCGTTATACTTGACTGCAGCGCATTCAGTGCCACTATTGGGGTGCACCGGCGCACGCTCAGAGCCAACAACGCACATACAGTGATTCCACCTGATGCCGCCTGTGCCTGCAGAGCCTCGCTCTTTGGTAGCGCAGGAGCGTCTTTCTAATGCGTAGGCCCAGCAACGCTCCCTCACACACACCCTGGTTGTGGGACCCGCCACTCAGGGTAGGCCGACTGACTGGGAAGCAACAAGCCAAAGGGAAACGCATCCCCACCCCAGCGTACCTACTTGCCCCGCCCAGGAGTTCTCGATGCCCTCCAGCACCGCAATGGTCCACCACACGCACCCCAGCAGGTTCAGCAGGACCAGCAGGCTGAACAGGGCGCTGACAACCAGCAGCGTGGTGGAGCTGATGTGGCCTTGGAGGAAGCGTCCCAGAGGTCCCCTGTCATCAGGCCGGGACAGCGCCTGCGATGCATGGCATGGGACCTTGGCTTACATGGTCCAGCCTTATGCCGTGCAGCAAGCCTGTCCACAGCCCAGCCAACCCACTCTCCCTGTGCCACTGATTACGAAAAGTAAGACTGATGGGGCGTCCCCGGGAGCAGTGGGGAGTGACTGCCTGGCCTACCTTGCAGCACCCCTGGCTGAGCCTGCAACCCGAGGGTGTGATATGTGGGTGACCGGCCACAGGCATTGCGGAACCTTAACATCGGGGAGCAGACCAGACTAGCAGTCCACAGCAACAGCCATCACATGCAGCTGAGCTCAGCACAGAATGACCCCACACCTAGGCGAAGGACCACATAGCTTTGGTAAGGTACTCATATTTTGTGCTATGCAGGGAAGGACAGCCTGGCAATTCGCTGGTGGCCTCAGGACTGACAACAACATGTCCTCTGTGGCAGCTGGGCTAGGCTACAGAGGTCCTGGTGGTGACTCACCCGGATGATGACGATGACTCGCAGCAGCCGCAGCAGCCGCAGCAGGTATATCAGCTGCACCGCATGGGCAGTTACGTCTCCAATGGCACTGATTATCACCTGCACACAAGACAAAGCCCCGCTTCTGCCTGCATTAGCTTGCATCCCGTGGACCTCAAACCTTGCAACAGCATCCCACATGTCGACCCCAACCCCTTATCGATGAAACATGCTTCATGAAACTGTTCAGATATGACAGCTTCAGGAACTCTCACAGCACTGACGCGGCCACGTGCAGTACAAGCAAACAGCGATGGGCTGACATCCCTGCTACACGCCCAAACACACCATGGAAAGCTGCCACACAGGACTAGGCTCCCTGCCCAACTAAGGCAATAGCAACGTGCCCTACCTGGATAACGAGCGGCAGGAACGCAATAACGTTGATGTAGAAAGCGCTGGTGCGTGCATAGTACCGGGCCACCAGCCTGCCATCTGTGATAGCCACCCAGCGGGCGTCCCACAGGCACACAAACCCTGTGTGAAAGCCCATCAGCAGGTCCAAAAGGTAGACCAGGTCTGCAGGTGAGGAAGTGGAAGGGCCCATCAGTGTGTGTGGCAGGGACTTGTGGCGGACTTGAAACGGGAATCGCCTTTCAAGCAAAGGCCGATGGTGAGCAGAGAGGGCTGCCAGTGCCTGAGAAGATCATGAATAGAGCAGGGCGACAGGTCAAAAGTACTGCAAAGCTGTCCTGATAACGGTCGGCCGTCCCCAGGCAGGACTGCACAAGATGCGCCACCGGCATCCCACCCAGCATTGAAGCTTCGTTACACGACCTCATCCTTGCTTTCATGCCGCCTTACTTCCGACGAAGTCGCAGGCCACCAGAAAGCTGAAAGACCGAGCCTCCCAGTCTGTATATGTGAATGCTATCCCCAGGGGAACCAGGAAAGCGGTATATACCTGCGGCCAGGTCGGCACCTAGGTTAGTGGGGCCTGGCTTGCTGTTGTTAATCCAGGGCAGCTGGCAACAGCTGGGGAGCCTAGGCCAGGTGGGAGGCCAGTGTGGCAAGAAGCAGTCAGGTTAGTCTAGTCTAGTCTAGCATAACAGCGTACCGCCACCTGACCATGCTGCCGTGAGTCCCCCAAATGGGGCCAACAAAAAGCCAGGATGTACTATGCCCACAAACCACAAGATCCAAGTACCAATTCAGCAGTCAGGTTAAGTGAGAGCAGTGCTATGTTGCTGACGAACTGGTACAGCAGGGCCCCGAGGACAAAACCTGTGGGCCCATATATCGTCTGTGGGGTGAGGGCTGCTGCAAAGCCCGCACCATATCAACGCAGGTGGTGATGGCGCTCCACGTCACAGCCACCCTTCCCAAAGGATGGCAGACCGGCAGGCAAAGGAAAGAGGGCCGCTGCCTTCAGGGAGACAATGCCTTCTCTTCAGTCGTAGGTGCGTCATGGTGGTGTGTAAGTTTCATATGAGTACCTGGTGGGTTTGTAGTGAGGAACCTTTAGAGCAGGGTGAGCCCGGGGCCCAAGAAGCCCACCTGCCAGCAGCGACCCTCTTGTAATAGTCAAAGTGCCTGCCATTGACTCGAAGCTTGCGGTCTGTTGCAGGGTAAAAGTCTAGTCCCTCGTCATCGCTGAATTCTTCAGGCTCCGCCAGCTTATCAGTAGCTCTGCTGGACATATTATTGTGTGGCAGGTGAGCTGGCAACATAGAACAACGTGACAAAGTCCTGAAGACGAGGCATGCCTACATACAGCGAAACGTCCCCAACAATATAAGCAACATTTGTACGCGAGGAGCAAAGTGGGAAGCACGAACCCAGATGAACAGAGAGGCTCGTCATAGCAAGGTCCCAAAGGGCTTCTGTAACTATCGAACCTGTCCTAGGTGACGTTCCCGCCTTCCAAAGTCAGGTTGCCAGCATGCAGCACAGCGTTGGATACACAGATGTACGAGAACATAAGAACTGAAAGGCGAATTCCATGTTCAATTGGTAACAGCTGTCGTGCGTGGGAGTGGCTTTACCATGACTGTGTCGCTCTTGACAGTGTCGCGAGCGCCTTTTCTAGCTGCACCCGCAGCACAAAGGAGGCAAGATACGCCGATACGACGTATATCAGCGCTTTCTGAGGTCAGTAGCGAGCTCCTGGGACGTAATTCTCTGTTAAGCTGCTCGGACCATGTCCCAGACCACAGACCACCGACTGGCAGCCAGGTGGCTAGGCCACGTCTTCCCCACTGCCCTTCCTCAGCGCAGTATCCCGGCCTTTCTTCTCCCTGCAGCACCGAGGCAGCAGCAGCAGCGGCTCGTCAGGGCCAGGCAGGCGAGGGAAGCACAACAAGAAGGCTCGGGCACCTGGACTGTTTGAGGTTCAGGACATCAGCCCACCCAAGCGGTCTCTGGGCATACATGCCTTACCGCCGGTGAGTCAGTTGTACAGTGTGCACTGGCACAGTGGGGGCAAGCGACAGGGTTGGCACGACTGGGAGCCTGTTGGTGTGTATGTGTACACCATCACGCGAGGCGTGTGTGTAAGGCTTGCAGAGGGCAGCTGAGCTGTCTCTGCTGGATGAACCCGCCGGCCTCACTCATGTTTTAGGAACACAGCCATGCCACACAGCGTTCATCGCCTTGTGTGACCGTGGTAAACTCACGAGGTGGGTTGTCGTGCCCACCTTCGTTGCAGACTACACATAATGGGGACGAGATAGAGGTGGAGGGCAGCAGCTACGTTGTGCAGGTATGGGTGTGTGAACCGTTTTAGATGTAGGTGACAGTTGCCAGGTGGGCCACTGCTTGTTCATGCAAGCGTGCCTGTTGTTCATGCTTTATGGCTGAAGGTGCCAATGGAGGATTTGTAGCATTTCAAGGCCGACCATTTAGGGGCCGCTGGTGGTATATGTTGTCGTGTGTAACATCCTGTGTAGTGTGGTCCCGTGCAGAGCGTGGTGATGCAGTTCAAGCTTGTGAGGGGGCGGTACGAGCGAGAGCATGCACGCTTAGAAGTGCAGCACACCGGGAGGTATTTTCCGCTAATATCATGGCTGTAGCTTCTGGCGTGGTGCACACTGCCACTGTTTGTCACATTATGACCCCCCAATCTGGACGGGTGTCCTCTATACCTTCGCTCAGTGTTGTCCAAAAGACCCTTCTGATGCGCTTGGTTATGCTGCATGCTGTTCACTTGCTTCAGGATGGGCTGAAGCGACCCTCAGCGCGCGTGGGTGCTGCGTAGCATGATGCACGCCGTTACGTAGCTTGTATTGTGGCACATGGGATGCGTGCTTGCCAGGGTAACGGCAGCTGGTGGCCGCTTCCTGGTTTGCCCGCCGCATGAGCTTGCAAGTAGAGGTGCGGGTGAGGCGTGCTTGGGTCTGCTGCAGGTTCCTGTACAACACCTTCCTTGAAGAGCTGTACCGCCTGGACAGCAGCCACCTGCAGGACCGAGACGACCGGTGACCCGGCGGGGGATGTCACTGCCGTGTGATCTATTGTTACATTCCTGGACTGGCTGGAGGTTGGTTTGCGGAAAGCAGCTTGGGGCCTATGCCTGTGAGGCTATCTGGCTACTGCAAGGGCTTGGAAGTCCACCCTGGAATGAATCCTGTAGGCTGGCGCACCAAAACAGTGGGGTGCAGGTACCTGTACAGCAGTGGTGGTGGCATTTCATTTGTGATGCATCTAGGCAAGTCGGTGGTGCAGCTGAGCTAAGTTGCAGGGGTGTGTCATAATAAGTTGTTTCTGAGGTGTGCACTGAAGTATCACCAGTGTGGCGGCTGCGCTGTATATCCGCTTTGGTGGATTATGGGGCAGGCAAGCTTGCTGCCAGGTCGGGCTCATTGCTATCGTTGTGCTCGAGGGCGCTCTCTCAAGCATCCAAATTTGAGGTGTACCTTTCGTGGTCATGGTGTGTAACCTGAGCTAGGCTTGTGGCAGCTAGATTTTCTTGGTTGACCCTCTGGGTTGTAACCTGGCTACCATGGAGGCCTTGCCATGTGGTGTTGTGGTCATGACCGTTGATGTTGGACGGCTGCTCCTTGTGGACACGTGTCCCAAGGCGCTCCCTTAGCCACATTCACGCACACTGGGTTGTGAGTACTAACAGGCTCTTGCAGCGTCAGGGTGCATCTTGGGGGCGCTCCATTCCCCGGGCGCTGCATGACATGGCAGCCTAGGCGCCAGCGCCATGCCTCCAGGTCGCAAGGCTGTGGTTGCTGCTTCATTTGTAAAATCGCAGCGAGACGTCCTGGAATAGATCGTCCGTTCTCACGGTATGCTGCGGGTTAGCACCCTGTGTCACACAGGGAAATTCCAGTGACTCCGTGACTTCTACGCGACTTCAGCGAGCTTCCAACGGGCCTGTGTTGGGGTGCCAAGGGGTGGCTCCTTCACATACGGAACCGTCACACTTGTTTTGTGCGTTTACTCTCACGCACAGCATCGATCAGCCAGCATGTCCAACCTTGTGAACAAGGTCAAGGAGGCCTTGACGCCCAGGAGCAAGAAGAAGAACGAGGTAGGACAGGAAGCGCGTTAGCCATGCAACAGTAGTATTGCAGTACATTTGCGTCTCCTCGCTCAGTCCTGTTCCTTCAGGCGAAGCTGGAGCTGTGTTTCTGGATAGGCTCACCCCTGTTGCTGGCAGTGGTGCTGGGCAGACCTGACCCTCGTGAAAGCCGTTACATCCCTACCTTGGCCCCAGCCTGATCCCGCTTACCCTGCAGGCATTTGCCCCCGACTCAGAGAAGTACCCCGGCAGTACACGTTTTGCGGACGAGCCCACTGGCTACTCGGGTGCAGCCACCGCCACCGCCCCCGCTGTCGGCACTGCCGCGGGCCAGGACAGCGCTGGGGTTGCCAGCCATGCCTATGGCAGCTCCTCAGTCGAGCAGAGGACTGAGCAGGCTGCGTTTGAGGAGGCAGCGGTGACCGGCAGGCCAGCCGCCGCAGAGACCGTCACCACCGCTGTCGCGGCGCCGGCAGCAAAGACAACGCAGGGGCAGCCCACGGTGTGCAAGCAGGAGTTCTACACTGAGGTGCGTCGCTCCTGGGGGGGGGGGGGCGCGTTGTGCTTGCCATGCTTTGCCGGCAGCTCTGAGGGGTCGACATGCTGGCCCCATCTCTACCTTCCTTCGTCGACAGACATGATTGCGGACACCCCAGCAAAGCAATGCACCCACATCCAGCCTTGCACAGGATTCTGCCTCCGAGAGACCGCTGCCTTCAACATTCTCTTACAGCCTGTGCCGCTCTCTCTTGCCCCAGGTGGAGGACCGCTACATCATCATAGAGAAGCGGGAGCGATTCCTGGAGCACCGGCCCGTGGAGAAGGAGTACGTGGTGAGTGGTGTGTGGTGTGCCATGGCAACAGACGCGGCGCGGGTTTAGGTAGAGTACTAGAGAGCTTGGAAGGCGGCCTCACAAGGGTCAGATTTAGACACTTTCTCTTGGACATGGTGTATGTATGTAGGTTGCGCCACCAGTATCCCTGGTACAAAGTCAGCCAGGGTGGAGCACCTGCGGATCCCTCATGAGGGGGGTGGGAGGGCTGCTGAGACTGGCATGTTCTCAGCATTTCAGTGCCCTGCGGGAGTTTCGCAAAAGCAGCATGTCCACGAAATTTTGCCATCTGGGTGAGCTCCAGCCGCAGTAAGGGAGGGGGAAAAGTGCATGGGTTGGAGTTGTGTTTAGTGGTCATGGGTGAAGGGTTGTTGTGTTTTGGGAGGTCACAGTGCCGGGAGAGTATCGCACCTATACCAACTAAGGATGGCCAAGACAACATTGCTGCTGTTGCTTAGTGGCAGTCTAGCGCACACGTTGTCTGACTTTCAGTGTGTTTGCATGATGTGCAGGTGGAGACCCGGTCAACAGGCATGGAGCAGGAGATGGGCAGGACTGAGGAGCACATTGGCACCAAGGTGGGGCAGGCCTAGCTGTTGCAGTGGATGAAGTGGGTTAGGCTGGGCTGTAAGAGCGACTGGGCACCATAGCAGACAGGCGGTACGCTGTAGGCTAGATGAGGGGGAGGAGCAAGGCCGGGATGTAGCCAAAAGGTACCATGCAGAAAGGGACCACCGTGCAGGCAGGGACATTGGCAGGCACTGGTGACCCAGTCGCGAGGACTGGCCAGCCCAGGCGGTTGTATTGCTGGTGGTGGTGGGGCATAGCAGGCCTTGTAGTTGCAACAGTAGTGCAACTGACTTGTAGCAGTGTCCCGTGGCAGGACCGCAAGGAATGGTGTGGCCTGGTCCCGCATCTATAGATAGCAGGACACAGGATGGACCATGCGCTGCTCACCTTGGGTGCTGTTTCTCAAGTTTCCCATCATACTGACACTCTTGCTGGTTACTGGGGTATATTGCAGAATCGGGTGGTGTCGGTAGCCGAGCCTAGCAACCCCTGTGCATGAGGCGCTGGAGGAGCTGCAACAGTGATGAGGCAGCTGGGCGTGATACATGTGGTATCGCTCTGACTGGTGAATGGGGATGGCTACTTAGCAGTTGTACAGCACTGACTTGTCTTGCGGTTGCCCTGGTGGCGTGTGTCTTCCTGGCTGCATCGTAAGATATGTGCAGGGCTAGGGTGGAGGAAGCCGGGTACAAGCAAGGATGGTCTTCTGTTATTTTTCTGTATACTGTATGACGTCTGTATGGCCAAACCTGCTGTCAACTGGCGGTGTTAACTGGGTCTGCTAGGGTACCCCGTGCTTACCACCCAAGTTGTAATGGCGAGCTTGTCAGCACTCGTTTATGGAAAAGAGCAACTCTTTATTTCACGACTTTGCATGCAACGTTGCTGGTGGTGCGTCTTGCTATATGCTGGGTTCATTGGCACGGTCGCATAAACGGCATCACGGCAGTGATGGAGAGCCCTACCACACTGTGCGTTCTGCAGCTATAGGCCACAGCCTGCATTTACCAAAACACGTTTCGTTAGGTCTCAGCGACATCGAACTCAATTGTCAAGCGCACACTGTAGCAGATAGCTTGCGGGTCTTCTTCGGGCAGTGTCCAAGGAATAGGGTCATGTTTTGCATGCTGTTCCTCAAAGCTGCGTCGCCTCACATCTAACGACACCCTGCACCCATACCTACATCCCATGTCCATGGCCTCTGCCTTGCATTTTACGCTTCTTAAGTTGTGAGTGGAACCCAAGCGCATGTGTGAACTGTCTCATGCTACGAAGATACCTGACTGGTCTTTCTCGAGAACTCGTAGTCAGGTGAGACTGAGTGGACGTCTGAGCAGATTTCCAGCTGAGCTGCTCTCCCTGCTCTAGCAAGCATCGGCCCTCAAGTCGCTCAGTGGAGCTGCTGGCGCCCTGCAGACCCCTTCATGTGGCGTATTTAAGTGCCTTGGTGGATGTTCTGACGCGAGAGCCCGCTGGCTGCGAACCAGCTGTGGGAGCAGCCACCTTAACCCATCGTCCACATGAAGGTTCGATAGTACCCACTGCAACAACAGCAGCAGCAACAGCGGCTGACCTAGCAGCAGGTTCAGCTCCATTCAGCAGAGCCATAGCGCTCAATGGAGCACGGCCGTCTGGTGCTCGGAGGGCGCCTGTGCAGCTTGCAGCGCTGCAGACGTGGCTGCGGTCCATAGGGCTGACAGACTGGGACCTGCAGCAGCAGTGGGCGACGGGTTTGCAGCCGCAGCTGCTGCAGCGCACTTTACGAGAACTGAAGGTGAGGCCCTGGCCGGGCCCTGACGACTGGCCTGTCCGTGCTGCCTGCCTTACTTGCGATCATTGACCTGCGGCGAGCAGCGCAGCTTTGGAATTCATGCCAGCCGGGCGCAATACTGCAAGCTGTGCACGTTGCCATGCCTCAGCCGCCATACACCAACCGCCTTTCCTTGCTATTCGGATAGCAATGCAGGCTTGGCACCGTACCCTCGCTTCCAAAACAGTACTAGGCGCCTTGCCACGGCCGCTTGTCGACCTCATACGGCAGCACTCACGGCTTCTGGTTCCTGAAAAGAGCCCAGGGGGCCACCTAGACCCTGGGAAGCGGGAGCGGCGCAGCTGGTACCCACGTGACATGCTTGAAGGCTTGGAGCTGCATGCGGGGGGCCTGCCGGCAGCGGTCCGACTGCTGGAGGTGGGTGGTCGTGGGGCACCTCTGTCAAAGAGGGGCTTTGTGTGGGGGCGTTGGAGAATAAAGCGGGAGTTGTATAAGGTGGGTGGACCAAGCAGCTAGTGACCTTCTCAACATGCTTGGAGGCGGTGAGTGACTGTATTGGTAGTGCAAGTGTCGTAGGTGGGCTCAAATGGTGTGGCCACACAAGGGGCTACAACACATGTGGTCTATTCCAGCATGAGTTTGGGCCACTACATAGACTTGGGTGCCTCAGAATGGGCTTTGCTGGGGAGACTTGATGCAGATGGTGGTCTAATCCTGAGCTCAAACAGCGACTGGGGAGCTATGGGCCCGAAGGGTGCAAGGCGTGCTGTGGGTGGCTGGGTAGCGCTAAGCCTGGATGAGCAGAATTCAAATAGATGCTGTTTTGTGTGTGAGCAAGGGAACAGTCTGACCAGGCCTAACTTTGCTGGCTTAATGGTAGGCTGCTTGGACATGTAGTGCCTGGCTTTGAGAATCGCTGAATGAGTTTACCCTTCTTATCCCTGGTTGAATCAACAGAGTTGGGTTTTATTCAGCTGAGCTACTGGGGCCCAGAATGGGTGTTTCACATCATCGCAGGAAGCGCCTAGCTTGCGGGACCATAGACGGTACAACCCGGTGGTCTTTGCTGAGGTGGCGCATCGGCTCAAGGGCCTGGGCTGCTCGCCAGAGGACATCAGGGCGGTACTACGAAAACAGCCCGCCCTGTTCACACCCTCTGGCTTTCTCAGAAAGGTGGGTGGCCACCTAGCGCATGCTGCATGTAGCGTGCACCCGTTGCGGGTAGAATTTCATGGCCAGTTTACTGCCTGCTGCTTGTCAGCGCCTGTTCAGCAGCGGGAGTTCGCAGCAAGCATGGGTCAGGGACTGTGTGATAGTGCCCTTCTTGGCTCCAAGGTACCTAGGTATCACGCTGGTGTACAGCAGCCACGCAAAGTATGCTTAGTCCACCTACCAATTTACATGGCTTCAAGCCTCACTGAAAACTTAAGCGCCCTACCTGAGTGAATCCCATCAGTCTCATCTGCGCACCATGTTTTGTCTGCAGTCCAGCCCCCACTCCTGGGAACTCCTTGAGTACCTTGTGAAGGTGCTGGGCCATGACCCGCGGCACCTGCTGTGCAACAGGCTGGCGCTGCTGAAGAGCCGCTTTGTGCGGCTGCCCGAGGTGCAGAGGCGGGTAAGGCGAGCTGCGTATGAGATAGGCAAAGGCAGTGAGGGCTGGGGGTTCGGGGCATGCTCTAAGTTGGGCGGGACAGACGGGGGGCCCGACTTGACAGTCTGGCTACAAACTGACCAACAACTTCTGTCTCAAAGTGCTGTTGCTGTGCGACATGCAGAGGTTCAGGACGTGGCTGGTTGCTGCTCCTGCCTAACAAAGTCGGGTCATTTGTTGTGGCGACGACCACCAACATCCCAGCCTCGTCGTTGTGGGGTCCACCACTGGCAGTGAAGGGATACCAATGTGCCTCACAGCTGCTGAGGTGCCTGTAGGTGGCCTTCATGGAGCTCAAGGGCCTTGACGTGCACCGCAAGCAGCTGTTCTGGGCCCGGCAGTCGCCGGCAGGGTTCTGTAAGGAGCTGGGCTTTTCACGGGAGGTGAGCACTGGGCTCGGGGCCTGCCCTGGCGAGGCTGGCTGCCTTGAGAGAGACACAAGCACGCCAATAGGGGGATAATGGCCATGGACATATATAAAGGTGTGCGATGAGCAGCTTGCTGCTCTATCCTGCCTTTGCACAACAGCAGGGTGGACGGTACTTGGTGCTAAGGAGTGAAGCAGACTCTGCGGTGGACGGGGCCACCTGCGATTGAGTGGTGGGCCCATGAGCCTCACAGTGATGGCTGAGCAGCAGACAAGCAAGCTGCAGGCAAATTTCCACATGTGCAGGAGTACGCTGCTTTCAAGGCCTCTGTCAAGGCAGGCCAGGCGGGGGCAGGCATTGCACCCACTGGGGCTGGCAATGGCACGGCAGGCAGCAGTGGCAGCCAGAGTGGAGCTGGAAGCCCAGCAGGGCACAGGAGCAGCGCAACCAGCAGCCCTGCCCTTGAGTATGATGAGACAGTGAATGGCGCCGCTGCCAGTGAGGGCGGCACCAGCAGACTTTTCAAGCGCAACAACGGCATTGGGGCGAAAGTACCGGATGGGAAGAGCAGGGCCGCTGCAGTCATTGCAGCCTTGAGGAACCATGGCAGGAGGCGGGACACAGGGTAGGTGTGCAGGTTGGCAGCTGTAGACAGGAAATGCAAAAGTGTTGCCTCAGGGTGCCTCCATGTTCCAGCGGGGAGCATGTCTCCGTGAGCACTCGCGATCTCATTCATTTTAGGGTTAGTCTTTGCTGCCAGGACACCAGATGTTTGGGAAAAGCGCTATCGCAACATAAGTGTCCATCACAGATAGCAAGTGAATGACAACTTTCATCCTTTATTATGCCTGTAGCATTTCATTCTTGACGACACTGGTTAGTCAGCTTTAAAGTCTAGTTGAACAGCTTTCGCCTCCGCCTGACCATGCTGCCGCGAGTCCCCCACACATGGGGCGAACGAAGAGCCAGTCAGATCTGTGCACCTCTTCATTTGACTGATGGGATGGCTGGCTGAGGCACAACATTGCTGTCGTTGCTTAGTGACTGGTATTCTTGCTACTGCTTGCAAGCAAAGAATACATGTATGCGCAAGGAAACTTTGACCGGCCGGGAGGGTGCAAATGCCTGCT